>JASDQU010507720.1:62090-74524 GCA_032191745.1 Picea mariana | reverse complement strand
ATATAATTTTAATATCCATCAATTACAAAATTGTGGACTAACTTTACAAAATCGGGCCTCTAGCCCTAAATATACATCTATAAGGACAATATAATATAGTACATAATGACTATGTTGAGGGCCCTGCCGTGACATGTACCTCATGACAACACACTACAACATTGGTCAGATGTTAGAACAGTCGAACCCAAGGCCATGGTACTCCGACGAATTTTCGTTGCATCTGCTCCGGAAGATCCTCGATTTGTACGATCGAGATTTGGTGGATAATTTTATCTAGGTTCCACTAAATGTTTTCAGTACTCTATCCATGTCCCCTACGAGATGGTCTCCTCCTCATCCTATTTTCCTATGACGAGGGTATCCCGTCGATTGTACTATTCCAATATATGTACATTCAAAAAAAATTTTAGAGTCATGTTCCACACCAAAAATATATATATATATTTTTATTTCACCTATTGAGTTCCATATTAAGTAAAAATACACAAAAAATATATATAACTTGAAAACTTTAAAAGTTGTTACCTATCTCTCATAGTGCGGTGCCGATAGGTACTCCCATGTTTGGGTCTTTGGTGAACTTGATCCCTTCATAGGGATAGTCATTGATAGCAATAATCTCTCATGACCACCAATGAAAGAATTCATCATCATATGTGTTAGGTAGTCGCATGCCCCCAGTCGCTGCATCACCTCTGTCCAATGAACCATATAAGGTTCTCTTAACTTATTTGGACAAACAAACACTCATGGACTGATAGCTGACACTCTCTCGAAAAGACAATTGCATAGAATACTGACGTATCCAAAGTTATTCATCCTCCCTAGCTTGCACTCAGTAAGTTACACTTGGTGAAGAGACGTTGAACCTGCAATTCTTGTGATGGTGCATAATATTATTTTTAATCTTAGAGTCTTTATGCTCCATATTGGGAATTGAATTCCCACTTTCAGAGTACCTGGGGCACAGTAGATGGATTTGTATTCCTCGATGGTGATTCCCCCACCAACTTGAGTCTTGAGGTTCACTACATCTCCTCCTCAACAGAGTCCCATTATGAAGTAAATGTCTTCAACCTATAGCTTTAGAGGTTTACAATATAGCATAAAAGCATCAACGTCAAGGTCCCAATAGCCTAATAGGACCTATAACATTTTATTTTGGACCATCATATTACTTAATTCAAATAAATTTCTTAAGCCACAATTTCGGAGGGATTCTAGCATCTCTAGGTATTCCACAACTTGATTGTCAATTTCCTTGTGCTCTCTTTCCCTTCATTTAGTCGCCATACTGCAATATTTGGTCAAAGAGAAGGGTTAAAACTTGCCTTTTAAAGTTTGGTCATGCTCATATGTGAGCTACAGAGGCATTAGGTGGATATATGTACACCCTGTAATGATGAGATGCACATATACGACACCTTGTATGTGCCATGTGCCAAAGGAGGGCACATATATGTTGTCCATTTGAAATTTTTTCCAAACCAAATGAATTTTTGATGAAAATAGGAAATGAAATGGATGAAAATGAAGAGGAAGGAGATGCCTCTTACCTTGGTCTAGGTGTCTTATGACTCCATTGAGCATAGCATATGAAATTGTTTGAGAAAATTTGGGGGTATTTTCTAGTAAAATGCACTATTTGGATAAAATTTCAAAATGATATGGTAAACAAATCTATTTTCACTATTTAATAAAAAACTTTACCCACTTGGTTATAGTTTCATTCCCTCACTATGTAATTACACCTAATGGACTAAATTTCAAGTGTGGAATATGTCTAATTGTATATTTTTTCATGAAGGATGTCATAAAGGTGTTTTTACACAGGTTTTTTTTTAGACTTTTAGTCCGTCATTTGAATCTTCGACATATAATGTTCTTGATTATTGGAATATAGGGTATGCCATTTTCTTCCTTCACTTTGCGTTATCAATATCATTTTCGTATTTTCCTTAGGTTCAATCCCACTTACTAGAAATGAAAACCTTTCCTAGCTGATTAAAAGTGTCAACCTGTTTGTGGTAGAGCCTTCCTCTTCATGGGTGCCCCAGGTAGTACCTTGCTAGACATTTTGGTGCCCATGTTGTAGATTTTCTATAAGCTCTAGATTCTTGTTTAGTCCCACCATGAATTTGCATCGAATCCTCATAACTTATTCTCATTCTTATTTTGGTTAATACCTCATGGGGTGGTGTTAATTTCTAATTGCTTTTCATCTTTCCCGCTTGCGCTTTTGAGGATAATGTATGATTTAGCTTGCTCTCATTTAGCTTGTTGATTATGCATTCTTTCAGTTTCCAACCTAACATTATTTTCTTTTGTGACTTGAAACTTGTATCCATTGAGGAAACATTTTCCTTATTATCCACATCCTGCATGCATTCTGTTAGAACACGCATAATTTTGAGCTTTTGAGATTTATATATTTTACCTCTTAAAAACAAATTTTACCCAAAAAAGCAAAAAACCTAGAAAGCAACCTTTTAAAATTAAAATAAATCCATTGGTTGTTATTTATCAATAAGGCGCTTATGGTATCTATCGTCAATAAGTAACTCTAATTTGATCTAACGGTCCTCATGACCTCCGAAGTTTTGAAGCCTCTTGAGTTTTAAAGGAAAGCGTTTAACGGTCGCTTCGCAGCTCCACGCTTTGGGTATTTCAGCAAACCCAAACAATGAAAACCCCAAAACTCCAAAAACCGAAGATAACCACTCGTTACTTTTCCTAAAGAACTTATGGACATGAGTCATAAGACACGTGTCCTTTAAAAATCTCTCCCTAGGTTGACACGTGGCACTTACTTTCGACATTTACGTTGGATGATTTGCACATTTTCGAGTAACACATGGCACCTCTCTTTTCTTAACACGTCATCAGAATGACGTCATCCCTTCCATGTCACTCCGAGAGATTACTCTTTGGGAGTTTTTGATTTCATAATCCCCAGATTATCAAAGTGTCGAAGTAAAGTGATTACAAAAAATAAAAAGGGTTTTCAAGGAATTAATAAAATGGTTAACAACTTTAATTAGTCATGATTAAGAGTAAATTAATTACTTCGCAGTTTCAGATTTCGAGAAATTTCTCTTATGTTATATTCAAAACTTCAGAAGTCCAAACTTCTGAAATACTTAAAGTTAATACAACGTTTTAAACATGATCAATTAAGACTTAAAAGTGATTACTCAGAGATTAACTCCTCCACGAATTCAGACTTCAAGATATTTCCACCCTATCACATCCAAAACTCCCGAAGGTGAACCGTCGAAGTATTAATGACATTTAAAATTGATTAAGGTTAATGATTTCAAATAAATATTGTGAATCACTAGGTAATGAGTTCCATTAATTTTAATAAATTCTTTGTCAGTAGAGATATACGAAGATCGATAGACCTTTTTGAATAAAGCACTTCGAATTTCAAAATCGTTTCTATCATTTGTAATTAGCAATTTTTTATTCAGTGTAGATCTTACATATTTTTCTTGTCACGGGTAGACTAATTCTATTTCCTTAAGGATTGTGGCACAAAAAAAAATGCAAAGAATATTGATGCATCGAGTGATGATTCAAATCCAAACGCAGATGTTCTATCAAACACAACTCAGTGAGTTTCAGACGCCATTAAAACTTGGACGCAGTTTTTTTATGTGTTAGAGCATGAGATCATTAACTGTCCAAACGACTCTACCGAAGAATACAATGAATCCTTTACAGCTAAGCTGAGACATGTAGCACAATATGAACTGCATAAGATCGTTGCACGACCAAGAATCGTACCCTATAACGATATGATAAGTTGGGCTTTGAAACATGTTGACATCCAAACCAGGAGCGTCATCAATCACTAGCAGGTCGTCGTCAACTCTTTTCAACCAAAGAACCTACAAGTAATGTACAAGCTTTCCCCTACCCCTAAATACACTTACAATGTCACATTTCTTCTAGAGTTTGAGAGAAAGGAATGCACCCAATACGTTAGAAATGGTCATGACATAGTCAAGACCTGGTGGGGAAATCTGGAAAAATTCAGAGCCGATGCTCACGGTATGTACGCCACGATGTATTTATACGCTTATATTTTGTATGTAGCCATGATTCTTTGTCGCCTGTTTGGAAGAAACCTACACATTTCTCTGTTGAGTGGGTAGCCATCATGAATGAGGTAGCTAAGGGTTATACCTTCAATTGGGCCAAAATGCTATCCGATAATTTTTCCAAGGAAATCGTTGAGTATAAATCAACAAAATCAAAAGGGAAGCATGTCCCTCTTTACATGTCGGCATATATTATGGACACCATTTTTTTTAGGACCCCTTTTCCCCTAATGAACTAGAGTTGGACCCCAGCCAGTTTCGAGCCAATTCATTTCTATCACTCCAAATTATGGGAGGAGAACACCAAGGATTTCTTTTACGAAATATGTCACAACATTTTAGTGCTTGTTCATATAGCTATTTATGGTCACCCACCACCCCATATTTAAGAGAGGATCATGGGGAACTTAGGAATACTTGCAGACTGGTTCATTGAAAAGAATTTATACTATATAAAAGTATTTGGTTGTTCGGTTCCTCCTCATGCCCTCCCATAGTTTTTACCCGAAAGGCTGGTGTGCAGAGAAGTAACATACCAGACAGTAGCAGGAGGTATCAACAAGGAGTTGAAAGAAACTCAGAAAAAGGTTTGGTCAACTTTCCCCATTCAATTTGGCATGTTCACATTATTANCAATTCATTTCTATCACTCCAAATTATGGGAGGAGAACACCAAGGATTTCTTTTACGAAATATGTCACAACATTTTAGTGCTTGTTCATATAGCTATTTATGGTCACCCACCACCCCATATTTCAGAGAGGATCATGGGGAACTTAGGAATACTTGCAGACTGGTTCATTGAAAAGAATTTATACTATATAAAAGTATTTGGTTGTTCGGTTCCTCCTCATGCCCTCCCATAGTTTTTACCCAAAAGGCTGGTGTGCAAAGAAGTAACATACTAGACAGTAGCAGGAGGTATCAACAAGGAGTTGAAAGAAACTCAGAAAAAGGTTTGGTCAACTTTCCCCATTCAATTTGGCATGTTCACATTATTATATTTCAGTCACTATAAAGTTGAGGTCGCAGCACTGGAGGATGTCAAATTAGTTGACATCGAGTTCAAGAAGCATGATCGACATAAGATAATGGAAAATCATCTGGCTTAGTTTAACATGAAGCAATACATCCATGAGAATTATACTTATGATGAAATGTTCATGGGAGTTAGATATTATGAGGAATTTCGAAGTAGATTCCAAACTCTTCCCCCTGACCAACAAGCTGGTTTCCTCATCTTTCAGAAATACAGATGAAATACTTTACCAAAGATATTGCAAGGAGATTCAATACCCACGCCTCCTTCATAGGAAGCTAGGCCTACAAGATCTAAGCCAAGTTGCTCCGCTAAGAACAAAGTTGAGGAAGTCCCAAAAAGCCCAGAAATGTTATTTCACGAAATAAGAGCGTCACTGTCAGGACTAAATGATCCACAAGAGTTAGCTCAGTTCGAAGCCTTCATGAATATGAGACAAGTTGTCCCTCATTCAACACCAACTAATCCTTTTGGCACCCCAAATACAACAGGAAAAGAACCTTCTAGAAAAATTAGTTCTCCTATCAAATCATTAACCCCTTTATAAACCAGCTTCAGAAATCTTAGTTTCAAACTCACTTTTGTAGGTGATATTACTCCTATATTTCCCAGAGATATGCCTCCCTCATATTTCTTCTTTAGCAAGAAACAAAAAGCTATCGTGAAGAGAGAATCTCACTAAAAGGATGGAGTTATCACTAAAAGGAAAAGATTGGTGTATGACGGGAAAGACCATGATGGTCCAAAGTTCGCAAAAGAAGTTGTAGGTTCATTAGGGGATTTTTCCACTGCCAATCAATGGTCAGTGGACAATTTAACCGAACAACTGTGACATAAATGTCTCTTGGTAGAAAAATTTCAAGATGAGATATATAGTACAGAGCTAACTGTCAGAAGCAGGATGAACCATGACTTTAAGCAAATTAGGGCTAGTCATCAACATAAAATCAAGCAGTTACAGGATAACCTTGAGCTACTCTACTAGAGTTCACAGAACAACAAAGGACTGATCAGTCAATGTGACAACTTGATTGAGAAGTTGCAGGCCAGACTGACCCTAACAGAGAGCACAACGATAGACATTTTGGCCTTCAAAGAATAAGCATCAGAAGTCAATGAGAGGATGGAAGTTTCCCAGCAAGAACTCTATGTAAAAGTAGACGCTATCCATAAATTCTATCAGGTAGTAGACCTTTCCCTAAAGGATATTTATGTCAAGGAAAAATAGGCATGCTCAGACTAATATAACTTTCAAGAAGTTCTCATATGGAAGCAGAGAGCTAATACCCCTAGTATTCCCCTTCTCTCTCATTCTGAACAAGTAAGAAGCGAAATGGCCCTAAAATTTCGGGAAGAAAATCTGGAAGAAGACAATAAACGTGCCAAAGATGTAAAAGAGGCTTGTCTAGAGGCACTATCTTCAATAAATAAAAATATGATTATGTTCGAAGGGAATAGTAACTTAGAGGCCTTGGGGCAGATTGAAATAGAAATGAACTAGTAAATCTCCAGAAAGAAAAAGGAAGATACTCAGACAACCATCCAAGAGATGAGCCAGATTGATCTACTTAAAATCAATGAATGGTTGGTTAATCCAAGTTCACAGTTTCAGGTCATAGTCCAAGAGGTCAACAAGATCCAGGAGAAGCTTCCACAAATAAATAAGAAGATGTTTTCTTTTGAACTAAATGAAAGGATTGAGCCTTCAAGATTCATGGTAGCATTAATGGATAGGTGCACCCAATGCATTGAACAGGGAAAAGAGAGCGTAACTGGGAGAAAATGAAAAATAATGCACAACGTCCACTTTCTTCACCCACTCTACATTTCTCCCTTCAACAGTCACTTACCCCGTCTATCCCTACCACCCACATTCTTGCATCCACTCATCCCACCTCCTTATTGGACACTTGTTCCCCCATCATTCTTGTCGTGAACAATTAGTCTTCTCTATAACCATTAGCCATCCCTTAACGAGCCAACGCTGAGCTATTCATCTAATTATCCCCCCCATGTCTTCATATGCAATTCCTTATCCCAGTGAAAGCATCTGAAGGGACAGATGGAAACAAAATCAAATGGTAAAGACAATAAGCCAAATGATTGTGGTGGCCCTAATTGACATGTATACCCAGCTCAAAGATCAAAGGAAAGCAAGCACATCTACCAGCAGACGAAGAGACAGAGGAAGCACCAAAAAAACTCAATAATATTTTCATGTTGTTGTTTTATTTAGATGCATTCTATTTTTAGTCAAATATTGTGGGAAGTCCAATGGTTTTCAGTTGTGACAAATTTTGTATAAATAAATAGATTTTAAATCTATTTGAGGCTGCTTCTTGCCAAAGTTAAAAGAGAAACTCTTTTTGAGTATTAATACAAGTGCAGACAAAGATTTTAAGTTTCGTTCAATTTGAGTTATGTATTCCCTCTGTGTTTCCATTTCTCTGAATTTCTTTCTGTAATTCTTAAAGAGTGATTGATTGCAATTTAGTACTACATCAATTATGATCATAATATATCAACATTTCATTCAGTAACAACTTTTCCTCTGTTATTACTGTGAGTAAAACAAGACCTGTGATCTGTGTGAATTGTTGCATTTTTATCTCCTGTTCAAGGGTGCATCTTCTACTGTTCTTCTATTGTAAACAAGCTGAGACTTATCTGTAATTGATACCTAACTTTGTTTTAACAATTTTGTAAATCTTTCTACATCATTTGACATTATAATTGCGACTCAGATAATGAGATACAAGCTCTGTACTGTCTTATCATTAATTTCATTTGAAGATTATTTCTCAGGAAATTGAAGGTAGAAAAAAAGCACTCACAAAACACTTCATTTAAAACCTTTGATGCCTGACATTATCTCTGAGGCTTAGAATCAATCTCAAGAACAACATGTTCCTTACATCAAGCATATATATGTTCTATGTATATATATGTTTTGAGCATATATATATATATATAGTTTTATTTCCCACGATACTCATTTCCAAAACTATATTATAGCGTTTTTTATTATTTTTTAGGATTTAATAACATGAAAAAGTAAAAAAAATAAATATAAAAACATAGGATGGGAAAGACTTAGGTCTTAGTTATATTTTTCAATAGTCATGTCACCCTTGAATAATTCACTAAGTTTTGAGTCTTCATCTTAGCATATTGGGTTTAGAATGGTCTATTATCATAGGATTTGTACTTATGCAAAGCCCAACAAAAGATTCCCAAACCTTGCGTAACTATGGAAGAACCTACCACTATCACCTTAGTAGGGACTTCCCTCATTTTAGTGATGGAAGAGGTCCTCCACAAGGGTGGCTTCCCTGGTGACCTCAAGGGATCAAATAACAAGTTTATTATCCAAGCCTACCACCCCTTATATTTATCATCGAATGGTTGATCTAGGCCAAGGAAGAGAAGACATTTTGATATGATTTGATACATTCCCAGAACAAGAACAATTTACAACATATGCATAACAATTTCCAAGCTCAAATATGCAATAAACACCTCTTTTAAACACTAGATCAATCAAATTTATATGTCTATTCCAAATTGTAGTAGTAAAACTGTCTTATAACAACAATAAGTAATTTGTAACAACAACAACAATACGTACTCCAAAATGCCACAATTGACAATGAAAATTAAGCATGCAACCAATAGAATACTATCCAATTGTTAGAGGAAATTTTTGAATGAGTTAATCCACCTTTATGTGAGTGTATACAACAAATTAAAGTGATTTTAGTTGGCTATAGAAAACCTTTATTAATAACAACAAATTGTTTGGCAAGTTTTCTAAATTTAGTGTTAGTGTGGTTAGTATAAATATTGAGAGTTTTAAGAGAGTGATTTCATCGATCAATTCACCATGAGAATGCTTTAAGACTAGTTCTTTTAAGGGTTATGGAGTCTTTCAAATGTAGCTAAGCTTGAAGGTTGGCCTACTTGAAACCAAGAGATAGGATCTAAACCTTAATATGCGAGCACATTTGGGCCCTAGGTCTTATGTCTTGAGGAGAAGAACTTCTAGGGTGCAAGCACATTTGGGCCCTAGAAGTTGTTCCTCCCTTCTTATAGCTTCAAATAGGTCAAAGATAAAAAGTATAGGAATAAAATCCTAAAGTGATAGTACTTTAGGGTTTTAGGGTTCTAACCCTAGTAAGGACAATTAACCAATTTTTAAGACAAATACAACCTTGTGAGAAGAAGAACTTATTTTTCTCTCTTAGTATTTCACCAAACAAGATTTCTTGCAACAAATAACAATTTCACCAAAAATATTAATAGCATGAAAATAAATTGCAAAAATACACTTACTTCATCTAAGAAGCTAAGAGAATATAACCCTAATTGCAGAAATATCCTTCCAAAATTAGTAAATCCATCCACAAGATACCTTTCCAAGCATAGCACATGAGTCAGAGAAAGCTAGTAACCCTTAGAGGGAGAAAAGTTTGGAAGTACTAGTCACAAAGGTGAGTGAAAGATGATCCTAAAAATGAAAGTGAGAGTAGCCTTCTTATATGAGGTTGACCTAATACATTTTTACACATAAAATGTCAACAACAAATTAGAAGTGGGGCCAACCACTCATTTAACCCTTTACAAAATGATAAAGAATAAAAATAAATAAAAATATCTTACACGTGTGACACGTCAAGGCTAGGTAGGGTGATGTCAAGCCTCCAAAGGATAAGGTAAGGCCTCCAAAGGCTATGTGGCACCCTCTAAGGTGAAGAAGATGTCAAGCGAGGTGTCTCCTCACCCAAGGTCATGCCAAATCATCTTTAGTACCCATCCATCCATCAAACCCTAAGAATGTAAAAAATTAGAAGGTGACGTCAAGGTCAAGAGAGTGACGCCAAGGGCTTCAATATGTTGCGTCCAATGAGAGCATATGGAAGGTTGATGATTATACTTTTAATTTTTTCTAGATATCTCCACTTTGGGCCTTTATCCCCTTCTTCCCATGAAATGAGGGACAATCCCTTCTTGGGTCAATCCACTCGAAAACCAAAAAGATAAGGAAATGAGAGGATGCAGAATGGAAAGTGGCAAGCATGGTCAGGAATATCATGATGACTTGTCAAGGGGGACTCCAAGTAGAAAATCCATCCCTAAGGGTGACCACTTACTAGGGCACAATGTCAACCACCAAGGTAAAATAGGGTAAAAGGCAGAAGGTCCAAGCATGCGTTACACAATCAAAATTAGTCCTAAATGCAACAAACTTAAATGCCTCAATTATTTAAATGACACTCACCATGATACTTGGCTTGTATGTCATGGAGCAATACCCAATGTCCTCCAGAAGCAACCTGGCATGGTGGATACCCTCATGATGAACCTGGAACCCGTGGTGGTGAAGAGGGTCTCCATATGTGCAAGTGGACATTGCTGGTCAGGTTGTTTTTCAGTACTCCATGTCTGCAACCTGAGGGCCTCAATCCATCATCTCCTTAGTTATCCCTAAAAATGGGGATAAAATGTCCAATTAAGAATTGATCTTGCCAATTGAATACACATACATGATACCATATAATTTAGCATCTTCCACCATGTTTCATTTTGTATGTGGTCAATAGAGTCACATATGAATTAACATCCATTCGATTATCCTAATTTGCAACCTTAAAAACATTTGATTTCACCTTTGAATTGGAATCCTAATAATAATCTACTATTAGATGTTATTTTGTGTCATGATTAGTTTCCTAATAATTGAACTTCTTGTCTCGATAATATCATAATTTTCATTTCAAATAGTGTCCTAAGTCATGTTTGAATTAACATCCTTTGTGGCATCTTGGTTTGTTTATTTTTTTAGCTTCAGGAGGTATTCACACAAGAGTTTGGGGTGTCAGGCATGTGGGAATATTCGTTGGCATCATATCAGCCTTTCATTTAAGTGAAATTGTCCCTGGAATGAGGCTAGAGCCTCATCAGAAAGTTGATTGGATTTGTGGGCTTGTGTGGGGGTGCGACACCCACAAAGATGAATTAAATATTCTAATAAATTATTGAGTATAGGAAGGGATCCTAAACTCACTCATTGAACTTTTATATAAAGGAGATAAGTCACTGTGACATTTCATCATATTGTGGGATCATGGAGTTAGAATAAGTGAGTAAACACTTGTGCTAGGTAGTATGCCAATTGTCGCAAGGAGAATTTTGAACCTAGGTATTTTGGCCTAGAGTTTATGGATCTGATGTGGGAAGTGAGGAAGGATGCATGTGCGAAAGAAGCCGAAATTTTCTGTACTTGTATGCAGATGGTATTGGAAGGAATCATGCATGAGCATGGGTTGTAGAGAGCATAGTTGCATATGTATGTGGGTTGCAAGAAGATGAATCACGTATACACAGGTTGCAGTGGGAACAATCACGTATGTACATGGGTTGTAGGAAGGTGATTCACATACATAGTTTTTTGAGCATGAGCAAGTCGATATAGGTTGACAGATGATGTTAGCAGGGAGTATAGGTGGTATGTAGTAGATTTGTGGGAAGAGGAAATTTCTAGGGATATTGTTTAGGTTTGGGTTTCTGATTTGTATGGTTATTGGACGACAAAGTTTTCCTCAGATTTTTGGTGGATTTGTATTGATTGGGAGGGATGGTTTTTCTCTCAAAATTTATGATATTTATAAAGTTACAAAACATAAATTGTATTTATAATATGTGTTGATGATTCATCTTTGATTCATATTTGATCTTGTTGTTTCCGCAAGAATGTCAAGGATGCTTTTCCAAGAAGTGACAATAGATCCAAGGAGATCGTCGACCTAGGACATTCATATGTGTGTGGACCGATGTTAGTTCCATCTTCAAGTGGTTGTTGATATTACGTAACCTTTATTGATGACTATTCAAAGAGGACATGGAATTTATTCACAAAGACCAAGGATGAAGTGTTCAGTCAATTCAGGGAGTTCAAATATCTGGTAGAGAATCATACATGGGGGAAGATTAAGGTTTTGAGGTCATACAACGGGGGTGAGTATACCTCCAACGAGTTCAAGAAATTTTGGAAGAAAGCAGGGATTAAGAGGGAGCTGACAATGCCCTTCAAACTACAACAAAATGAGGTTGCAGAGAGGAAGAACCAAACCATAATTGAGGTTTCCAAGGCAATGTTACATGACCAATGTTGAGCTCTATATCTACCTAAGTAAATTAGAGTGCATTTATTATCAATCCGGTGTTTGTAAGACTTAGAGGCATGTCCAAAGTATATGGATTTTAGAGATAGTTTTTATCTTTTATGG
>JASDQU010507720.1:31224-41934 GCA_032191745.1 Picea mariana | reverse complement strand
AGTTTCAAACCATTGACATAAACGTAAGGTTTAAACCCACGCGCATATACGTTGGTCACATGTCATATCAAATTGTGCACATTCAAATGGTTATAACATATATTACGGTGGGTCTAACCACCCGTAGCACTAGTCATATGCAATACAATATAACCATGGGTCGGGGCTTAGCCCCGGCCCAGTTCACGCCCCAACACACATTTTTACAATGTTAAATATATTGCAATACACATATATGTTAAGTAACATGTGCGGGTGCGCCGGTTGGGCGGCCTTTCCCAAAGCTTTACCCTACCCGGAGGTCACGGGGTCGACTCTTGCCAAGTGAAAAGATTTTAATCCAATAAACAGGTGACGCGTGGCGGCCATTGATTGGGCCATGTGTCGCCATCCCATTCGTTGTCAATAAGCCATGTCACATGCCAAATGTTCCAATGACTGCCTACCACATGTTGTATGGATTGCCACGTCAGCGTCCGTACGGATTGTACAGTCAGCATCCTTTTTTTTGCATGTTTGCCATTTTGAACAGAACGTGATATCTCTCGCTCCCAATGTCCGTTTGAACCCAAACGAGTTGCATTGGGTTCATAACGATGAGGCCTACGCTCTCGTTCGATTTGAAGCGATTCCGAACAATTTGAATTTTTGAGCAAAATTTGATCCCCTGATCAACTCCCATGGATTAAACGTAGCAACAACCAGTACATCGAATTGTGGAGATATTCTATTCAATGCAATTCTCTATTTGGTCGCAACAGACTTTGATGTCCACTCATTGCGCCTTTACAATGTGCAATCCTTTTGCAATGCGATTATAGGTGGGATTCAACATGCACTTGACTACTTGCATGAACACCTTCTAATTGATCTTATACAAAGTATTCCAACACTTGAAAGTTGGCAACAATATCTTATACATATGGCAATTCCATATGGGGAAGGAAATATAGAAGGTGGGGCATTTTGTTTACAGTGGACATCTATCATATTCAAAGTAAATATCTAGGTTTGGTTGACCCTTGTAGATGGTTCTATCCATTTCCGCTCTATCGAGTCAAACTACTCTAAGACAATTGACATCATAGCATTCAAAACAGATACACCACACATCCACTATCAACCTTTGATAAGAAATAATTTTAGTCCAAGATTCACTGCTCCTGCCAGCCAAAATGCATCAAGTCTACGTAAGCATTGCATGTTATCTAGTCACAGTGAAACTGATCCCAGATGTCATCATATCATAGAGAGCTTAAGAAAAAAACGTAGACTAACTTATCACAATTTGAAAAAGGTCATACATGGAAGACATGAATACATTAATGCACTTCCTTCTAAACATCTCAAATGTACGATTGATCATCATGATGTGATAGCGAGACCAAGAAAGAAACACAAACTAACATATCACAACCTGAAAAGTTTGTGCTTGCACAACATGATCACATTTACAAACTTCCTATTGAACACAAACATAAAAGCATTGATGACAAAGACCATCATGATTTGCAACATCAACATGGTGAGGAAGCAGTGCTCTTAACACATGCCAGTTCTAGCTTCAACATGCCTTATCCACAAGTGAGACTAGTTTCAAGTGACAACCATAAGCTGACCTACCACATGTTGAAAAAAAACATACGTGAAAGAAACAACTGCAACTACATATCCCAAAGTGGTTGTGATATTGACATAGGGGGGGAAATCACATGTCGTAAATTAAAGAAAACATTACGCAATGCTAGCATTGAAAAAAAATGAACAATTGCTACACATTCCCATCTAGGAAAAAGAGATGCAAAGCAAATCTATATGAAACAAATTGAAGACACCCCTAGCATTGAATGTGCAATTAGTGAGGAATTGAATTTCGCAAATAAAATTAAGTGTTTCACCCTTTATTTTCAAAGAGAATACGTCATCTTGACATTATCTGACAGAGCATTCTCCAATAGAAAAATATGTCTTACATGCAAAAGGTCACTTCAAAATGGAAAAATGCCACAGCTTGCAACGCCTGGCCAAATAAGATGTAAGTACACCACTACTAGATGTAAGTACACTTACAGAACTTGAGGAGAGGCTTGTATCTCTATGAATTGCATTTTCACAAATCAAACCCTGGGGCTATAAATGATCCCAAATGGGCTTAACAGGATCAATCATTAACGTGCCTGTCCAACTAGACGTTGTGCAAAAAGCGCTGCCACAATTCCTGAAAGAAACAATGACAATTGTTGTAGTGCTCAAAAGACGTCTTCAATACAAAAATGCATACCAAACAGGTAGAGTGCATGTGCAAATTGTCATGAAAGCATTGAAAGAATTATGTTCCAAAACATTATACAAGGCACACAACATATTTATAAATGAGGACTAGAACCATGTTCTTGAACAAGGCAATGCGAACTCTACACAAAGGTTTGCCACTACTAGTGAAATTGATACAAATGATGAATCAAAGAATGAAAGACCTACTGAAACATTGATACATGGATTCATTGAGTCACAACACATTCATTACTTGCAAGACAAGATCGTTGAAATCACACCTGCTGATGAACAACGTCCACTTGGGATTTTCAAGGACAAATTCGCAGAGGAAATGAACTTCCCAAAATTTTTCTATGGAGACCTACGTGACAGTGAGTTGCGTGACAATGACGAAGAAAACTATTGGCCAGAGATGTTAAGTATAAAGAAAATCTGGATAAAATACTGAAATTTGATACTGTATACATAGATTTCAAAAACATTCGCATCTCCCCTGACTACCAACAAAAAAACAAGAAAATTGTATTTGTAATGATCCGACAATTGGGGCCTCCAACATTTTTCATCACTTTTACAAGTGCAGATTGTCGTTGGAATCCATTTTTGACTACAGTGTCTACATTATATAGGAATAGGAAAAGGAAAAAACAAACTGAAACATTGGAAAATGATGACATTGACTACCTCATAAGAAAATACCTAGTGACATGTACTCATTACTACAGACATAGAGTGAATTCTTTGAGGAAATTGATATGTCATGATGAAACATTCTTCAGAAGAATATCAGACTACTATTCTGTAACTGAGTTCCAAAATAGAAGCAATGAACATGAACACGCACTATTATGGATAAAAGATGCACCGATATATGGAAATGACAAAAACTCACAGATTGAGCAGTTTCTGGACAAGTACGTAACATGCAACATAGATCATTTGGTTCCAGAAATTTCCAAAGTTCATAGGAATTACCATACAAGAAGCTGTAAAAAACAAAAAAAAATCACATTGCAGATACAACTTCCCTATGTCGACGATGATAATGACAAGAATTATTGAACTAGTTACTTTGGAGGACAGTATTATGATTGACAAATCAAAATATTTGTTCACATTTATGGAACAAGGATACTTTGATGACTTAATGACCTTCAAAGACTTTTTAGTGAAACTAAAGCTAACTAAACATGAATACATCCAAATTATACAATCTACACTTAAGCAACCAACAATTTTCCTAAAACGAAAAACCTTCACATATTTGGAACAATGGTTTCTCTAAGGACATGCCAGTTATGTGGAATGCAAATACAGATGCGCAATACGTCCTCAATGCATATGTTCCAGCATCATATTGTACCTCGTACATGATGAAGGTTGACAAATCTATGACAAATTCATTTAGGAGAATGCACAAAGAACATGAAAAAAGTTGAATTGATTCTATTCAAATGATACGTACACTTGGAAATACATCAATTAATCTCCAACAAATTTATGCTCAACAAGCATTCCAAATCGCACTTTCCCTGCCTTTGAACTGTAGTTCAAGAAAATGTGTCTTCATAAACACATCTCCGCTTGACACGTGCACTTTCATGCTTAATCCACCAGTCCTTCTAAAGCAAGAGCCTGATAATTCTGAGGATGTGATATGTCACTCTATTATTGATTACTACCTCCAACGTCCATCTACCATTAAGCATATCTGCCTTGCAGAATTTGTATCACATTACAAAAAAAATGGTACAGAGATATCAAAAAGAAAAAAAACAAACATAGTACGCTTTGTCAACTACAACAAACACATCGACTATGAAAACTTTTGTAGAGAGAAACTATTGTTGTACGTTCAATTCAATCACAATGAAGACACACTAAAACATAACTTGCCTACATGGGAAGCTGCATATACTCTATATGAGGATACAATACAAGTCAATGAGGCTATATTTATGTACAACGTCAAACCAACATGGGGTGATTTAGAAAGTGCACTTGACGAACTAGAAACCCCTGCCAATATTGATGACATATCAACAAAGCATAAAACAACTACAACTCATCGTGAAGCCTATGATTTGCAAGCATATTTTCCTTTCCCTTGAGAACCTGCCTCTGAAAAATGTATCAATGTCGGGTTTAAAGTAACAAACCATCCTTTATATGTCAAAAACAATGAATACTACAGAATTATATGGTTTTTGAATCGAGAACAACAAACAATCCTAAAGGATATTGCAATGAAGAAACACTTAGACATACACATTCTTGTGTTCTTGTTCCATATAGGTGGCTGAGGAACATGAAAGAAATTCACATCGAAAGCACTATTCCAAATGCTTATATAAATATATGATTCAAACACTATGAGTGACTCTGTGAAACCAAAGGAATTGATACTTGCATATACAGGAAAAGATGCATATAATGCAGGTGGAATGACAGTTCACTCTTCCTTGTTGCCTTTTAACAAGTCATAATTTCTTCCACTTGGCAAAGAAATGATGGATACCTTGTCAAATCTTTATGACGAACTACAACTTGTCTTCATAGATGAGGCCTCCTTAATTGGAAGTCGCTTTTTATATTCCATTGACAATCATCTAAGAAACATAAAACATGTCCAAACCAAATACTTTGGGAACATTGACATGGTATTCTGTGGGGATTTTTACCAAGCACAACCCATACAAGATTCTTTGATATTTGAACAACCTATGATCAACATGCAAACAACGACATGTGACTTTTGTAAAGACAGCATAAAATGATTTGAACTGCATACTACAATGCGCTAGAAAAATAAATACTTTATTGCAATTCTAAATAGAATGCAAACAAACAACCAAACACTTGATGACTTATCATATCTCAATTCAAGTTGCATGCGACCAACACCAACATACCCAACCTTCCATTACCTATTCTAAAAAAACAAGGATGTCACAATGCATAAGAAGTACATGTTATCGTTGATTCCTGGTGATGAAATCACCGTCAATGCAATTGACCTAGAAGAATACAACATTGGCAATGTACAGTGTCATCAACATACAACTACTTTATCTTTGCAACTTGTCCTGAAATTAGGCATGCTAGTTGAAATATATGCCTACAACTATGATTCACAAGATGGCCTGGTCAATGGTGCAGATGGGATACTCAAATCATATACCAACAAAGATGAAGTTGATGTCCTATGGGTTAAGTTCCATGACCCACATATTGGGCACCGACAAGCCAACAAGTTAGCATATCTATATAATCCAAACACTTCACGTGACTGGACACCTGTATTGCGAATATCAAAACCAATATCAACATCAACAAAGACAAGTCAAGTAAAGATTCAAAAGAAATTTCCAATTCAATTTGCATGTGCACATAGAATTCACAGATCACAAGCCCTAACACTTGATAGTGTTTCCTTTGACCCTACTAGAATACGAATACATGGACTTGTATACACAACTCTGTCTCATGTCAGAAGCATAGAGTCCTTGTATTTGCTAAGCGCTCTAACAAAAGATAACTTCAAGGTCAAACATAAAGTTGATATTGAGATGCAACACCTTTGAACTAGTGAAAAAATGCATCTAGAGTATGATTACCGATCCATACAAACAAACTCATATTTATTGATTCTCTCACTTAACACACACAACCTAAATGTACATATGAATGATATACTCAATGACTATGACACAATGCAATCTGATATTCTGTTCTTACAAGAAAAATACATGACATTATGCATGCAAAACAAGCAATTTCCAAATTTTAATTGCATATCAAGTTACATTACACATGGAGTGATGATATTAGTGAAAACACATATAGCAATTTTGGAGCATACGCATTTTGAAGAACAAAATCTAGAAATGTTGCTAGCAAGAGTAATTTTTCATGAATCACAAATTGCAATATTGAATCTCTATGTCGCTYTGTATGCAAAATTTACCAACATAGTGAATTTTCTTTCAAAATAATTACACCATTTACATCAGAACGAAACCATTATCATTCTAGGAGACTTCAATGTTGACATGATACAAAATAATGCCATAACAAAAAAATTGGAAAACTACATGTGCAATTACAATCTTTGCTTTCTTTTGGATGAGATAAACCATGTACAAAACCAACTTATTGACCATGTATGGTCAAATGTGCCCATTTATCAATACAAAGTCTTTATCTTAGACRCATATTGGTCTGACCACGATACAAATTGTATTGTACTTGAATTATGAAATATACATCAACCAAATTACAAAATCATATTTCCATGTATCAAAGCATATCTGGATGCTTTGTTGCACAAAACCAAACAATCCATATTACAAATCCATATTTCCATGTCTYAAAGCATATCTGGATACTTTGTTGCACATAAYGAAATAATTCAAATGCCTCCATCCAATTTCTTAATGTTTTCTGGTCTGTAATAGATTTTGGACAGAAAAAACTCAACATAACCACAAACATGGATCAAGAAAAAAAAATGTGCATGCTTCTAACTCTATATTTTACTCTATTCATGTGAATCTCATTTGGTGTATGTACACATTCTTTGTTTTCCATACATACCAACTGACCTTCATGTCCATTGTATTTTGTGCATTCCCACATTGAAACAAATAGATTAACTGTACAGGAGGAATAAACCTTAACCAGAAATATACAAGAAGACATACAAAGGTGCATGCTTCTATCCTTATTTTATAGTCCATTACTTTGTGTCTCATTTACTATGTGTCTACATATCTTCCTACATACCAACTTACCTTTATGTCGATTGTATTTTTTTTCACCTCTACATTGAAAGAAATAGAATAATTGGACAAGAGGAAGAAGTATTAACCAACAATGTAGAAGAAGACATACAAAGGTGCATGTTTCTACCCTTATTTTCTACTCCATTGCTTTGTGTCTAATTTATTATATGTATTTTTTATTCTACTGCGTTGTTCCTCATTTATTATATGTAGCTACTACATATCTTCCTACATACCAACTTATCTTCATGTCCATTGTATTTTCTGCACTGCTACATTGAAAGAAATAGACTAATTGAACAAGATGATGAAGTCTTATGTGCCACAACAAAGGAAGTTGAATTACAATCTACCAAAAGGTACACCAATAGTGATACTAAAGCAAACACAATGCATGTGCTTAACGTACATCCATAACAATTATGAACAACATACAATGCACATGCTTACTTAGTTGTTGTCACTTTACATTCCATATATGTTCTCGTGTTCATCAGAAAAATTTGGACAAGTGACACAAGCATGAGTAGTCAATTGTTGCAAACATCAGCAGAAGGACAAGCCCAAAGGTAAAGATTCATAATTTACGCTCCTACTATGTTTAGGAAACAAACATCCTAAGTCATTTATTCATCCATGCCATAGAAAATATGTTGATGTCATCTACAACACTTGCTTTTCAGTTCGCAAGAAGTATCAGCGAGTACAAGTGAGGCGCATGTCACAGTGCATGATCCCCAGGTTAAGAGGTATGGTTACAAAACTCTAACCAAAATAATTCATCCAAATTCTACATCTACTTGTACATCCATGAAAAAAAAAAATAGGGATACAAAGTGCCCTTCATATTACTTTTTATGTTAAAAAACTATCACCATGACTAGAGTTACACCACCCAGTATAGTATCGATAGAAGACTTGAACAATTGTTGGATTGAACAAGTGTTTGTTGGAGACATAATGGTCGTTTACAACACCTACTTAGACAAGGCAAACAAAACTAGATGCATTGTGTGTGCTGACATGACAGACAACGAAGCCATGATGACAGTCACATTAACTATCACTGCACAATTTGTCTAGAAGCATGCATAAAATATCTTGCCCGATAATGGGATATCCATTTCACATTTGAATATATTACCAAAAACAGGATATGACCATGGTGATTGTGATCAGATCATATCTCTTAATGAAACAAGTATTGTGGAAAAAGTTCTCACGGTTTTCTTAGAATATCATTTCATACCGGACAAAATGATCAATTGATTTGTAGAGAGAAAAGACATTTATCCAATAGGAACCATTAGTGCAGCTGTCACACTAGCAAAAAAAATTGGCTCGTAACACATTCTCCTTCTAAAATATGGCAATTCGGACAATGACAAGGCAACGATACCGTTCACCCTACCCAATTTTGTCCTTTGCTTCCACATGCTGATATATCTTAGTCATCTTACACAACTATTAAACTGTTACATGTTGCAGTTACAATTGTTCGACACCTATGCACATTTTTTTTCCTCAATGGAACAACAGTTGCAGAAAGGGCAATTTCCAATAATGCTCTTGAAAAATATAACGAAGAAAAGAGATGTGAAATAAAGGATCTTTCGCACAACCCAAGCAACATTTGTAACAAAATTGTGAACAAACATAGTACAGGATCTCAAGAAACTAACTACCTCCATCACTGTTGTATGTATGCATATATAATTCCATCCACAATTTCCAAATAAAATTTGTATTAAACATTTTTCATGGACGTTCTTTTTGTACACATATATATTGTATTCTTTAATATATTAACTAATTTTCTCATGTATGCAGGTTGAGGGTGTACTGGCAGTAGAAAATGCATACTCGACTCCCTTTGATCCTGAATGTGTCATATGTAATTCTCCTACTTCTGCCTCTGTGTTCATAAATGATGGCACAATTGATTGTCTACATTGCAGTCATAAATTCAGTTACATATACAAACATTGCCTCAATGTTGTTATCTGAACCCTCAACAACACAATTGTGCATTATACAATTAGACAACCTGTATTACAAGATGTGCTCCGTGGCTTGACGAAATTTCCATATGAAATATAGCTACAGAAAAAGGTAAATATTGTCTACATGCTACGCGAATTTCATGTGCATAGAAAATTTACATTAAATGAGGACAGTGTCATACTGCATATCGGCTGAACCAAAAACAATGGTGTGTGAAACAAGTTCTTCGGTATTCTTCTAGCTCCTCCTTCTCTTTCAACTTGTCTTTGTAGAATGATTGTACTTGCCATTGACTTTAAAGGTTGTCATCTCATGCATTGAAAAGAGTCCAAACAATCTTATTTGTTTCTATCTGTTCTACCCAATCAAAATATGCATATAGTTTTGCAACTTATGTGCAGAAACCATGACAAAATAGAAGATTATTACAAGATGTTATTCACATTTTCCTCTGCATCACAAGTTCCAATTTGGATCACAAGATATCACCAATAATGAAATAGATATTTCCTGCAAAGGAAATTGTTACCATTGACCTGTTTCAGAATCATTCCATGCACAATATATATATTCATCCTCCTATGTTGATTTATTTGGACAATGAGTTGGTGGAATTTTAGTGCCAGAATAATAGTAAGAAAAGTATGATGGCTCATTTATTCCACCAACACAATAGCTCATATCCCACCCATCATCCTATGTTTTACATATTTTAATATCTATACAAATATGTTATCTAGATAATAAATATTGTGCATTCCATCCTTTCCTCTGTTATCTATATATTTTTTGTCATTAGGAAAGATAAAAGGAGTTTTTTTGTTTATTGTCTTCCAGGAATAATATTTTACATTTCATTAGGCCTGAAAGTGGTTTTAAATTCTTATATACTACTGGACATCAATGATTTAAAAGTATTATGTATGACTGGACATTAATGGTTTAAAATCCTTATGTATGACTAGACATCAATGTTTGAGATCTTGAAAATATAAGAATCCTCTCATTTCTTATCAAGTTGTCTTAGCAATAACTAAATATTATTGGATGCAAATAATACATTTTGTGAGTAGTGAAAGCCCTTGTATCTCAAATATTGTTAACATGCCTCTTGAATAGATATTTAGGTGGATCTTTTGATGTAGAGTGTTTAGTGGAAAACTTACTACACCAACTTACTACAAATCATGTCATAGCTTTAAATTGGTTTTAATAGGATACTTTATTGCTTTAACTGGATTGTAATAGGATACTTTATATTGTGCATAGATGCACCACATATTCTAGAGATTGCAATTTCAGAGGTTGCAATTCACATTGTTGCTTCTGAACTTGGAGTTGAAGTCAACAGAGCTTTTGTTGTTTTACATGAGGTTGCACCAGATGGGCCAATAATTCAAAATTGATCAGAAACAAAGGGTTTAATAAAACTATGATTTTAATCGTTGAACTCCACAGATAGTTGCAGGTCTCTGGTTTCTCTCTGTTATTGGAAGCTGGTGTGATTTCCTGACTATTTCCTATATTATTGAGGCTACTCATGTTACTGTTGTTATTTAAATTCTTTGAAACATACATACATACATACATACATACATACATACATACATACATACATACATACATACATACATACATACATATA
>JASDQU010507718.1:40588-52998 GCA_032191745.1 Picea mariana | reverse complement strand
TTTAAAAGGTGACATTTAGTAAGTAGTTAAAAAGGCGCCTAAGTGACTATCGCGATAATGAAAAGTCACTTGAACTTAATAAAGGGTAAAAAGGTCGCAAAAGGGTCAACCAAAGAATAAAAAGGGAAATGAGGGCACCCTCTCTCATTATTCACTTTCTAATTTCTAAAATTGAGTTGAGAGAGCTCTTGTGGCTTTGGACTCCTGGGACAAAAACCCTAAGAGAGATTTCATAGATTGGTTTCGATGGTGAGACTATCCACCCTAGCTGGTCGGAGGGAAGAGATCATCTAGATTTATTCATTGTGCTTCAATGTGATCAAGTTTTCTTTTATTTGGCAGTTACTTTTGTGCGCGAGGGTCGATTTCTGCTCAAGGAGGCTAAGTTTTCCATTGGGGGCGATTTTCTTTGTGTGGGATGAGTTATTCACTAAGAGGGTGAATTTTCTCTTGAAGTTGGGTTGTCCATCTTCAATGGGAGTTGAGTTAATATAGTGGGGGTAGAATTCTTGGGAAAAGGATCATTCTCTACTCTGTTCGACATATTTTGTCATAGGAAGACCATTTTCTTCTGCATAGAGACAACCTTTATTTGTTGGGGGCTGAGTTAAATCCTTGTGGACTGATATTAATAAAAAAGGGGTCGATTTTACCATATGGGAACAAGTATTTGTTGTGGGGGTCGTATGCATCGACAAAGGGTAGTTATTTACTACTGGGGAGCGATTTAGAGGCTGCAAAGATGGAATTTTCCAGAGTTGTCACATACAGCCTGATCACAAGTGTTGGTGCTGATATATGTATGCGATTTTGGGGCCAAAGCTTCTCCATCTACAGGTATGATACCCATTGCGGAGTTGTTGTTTCATATTTCCACCTACATGATTGCTTACTTTAGCTTGTTAAGACAACATACTGAAATACCCAGGTTCTACATTGTAATTACTATACTGTTGTTTGGGTTATTTCCAATATATTTTTTGATGTCATCTTATCTAATGCAATAAGTATTTGGGATGTATTGTATTTGGTTTCCTTTCCTTTGATATTTATCATTGGTCGTTAAATTTATTTGTAACTATGGTAGAATAATTACACACACATCTATTTGAAAAATGATCTAAACCATAAATCAAAGAAAAATTTCAAAAGTTTTTAGCCGGAACATTATAGTGGTATCAAAGCCTCAGTCTTGCTAGCTTGAGGGGGTTTAGTAATTCATGAATCAAGGAGACGAAGAAAGGTATATCACCTATAGAAGTAGGAGGCAACAAGGTGCAAAAAAAATATTTCACCAAGAAGAAATAATAGAAGAAAACCAACCAGAGGCAGAACAAGAAGTATCCATGGGGGATAATAATAAAGACATGGCTTTGCAAAATTTAGCGTGTATACAAAATGGGCAGCAAAAATTGGCACAACTTTTAACGTAGTTGATTGCTAACAATCGGGAAAACCAAAAACAAGGGGGTAACAATGGTAATGGAGGCACTAATGGACATAATGGTGCAGGGGGTCCCAATGGGAATAATGGAAACCATGCGAAGGGAAAAAACAATCATGTTTCCTCACATGTTGGAACTAGGACCACTGGTAGAATAATTCCCAGGCCTTTTATACTTCGATTTTTGGGGAACCAACAAACCAAGAATAAAAGTCAACAAGTTCAGGCTGCGACCTTTGATGATTATTAGAGGGAGTACCAAGCTCTTGGTGAGGATTTCCAGGCGTCTATGTCGCTACATGACTACTGTAATATCAAGTACAAGAACATACCAAGGGAGGTCAATAGGGGTCAGCAAAACATTGACCTCATGAGGAAGGTTGGGAAGCTCACCATTCCCTCCTTTGATGGTTCATGAAAATGCACGACTAGAGCATGGGTTCAAAAGTTGGACACCTACTTTTAACTTGATACCATGATGGAGGCAGATGCAATTAAGTTTGCTACTTTGCATTTGGATGGAGAGGCCCATGAGTGGTGGTACCATGGATTGGTCACTCTGGGACAAGATAAAATTTACCTCTTATTTGGACTTCACACAGAGGTTGATGGAGAGGTTTGATAGGAAGGATTCAGAGCTACATTTCAGAGAATTGGCACAACTCAAATAGGTTGGGACACTGGATACCTACATCACTGAGTTTCAGAGACTTGCAGTCACAATGATAGGCATATTTGAGCAGATATTGGTGATGTTGTTCACAAAGGGTTTATCTGAGGCACTACGTGGTTGGGTAAAATCTTTCAAGCTTGAGACACTACAATATGTTATTATTAGGACACACAACATGGAGGATGTAGTCCCGAAGACAAAAACTTTCTCCAAACCTTTCATTCCCTAGAAGAATAAATATAAGAAACCCTCTTAGAAGGAGGGAACTGGTAAGGAGAATATGGATGAGGTAAGTCGTAATGAGTTGAGGAGAAAGAAGCTTTGCTTCAATTGCAAGGACCGTTGGGAACCTAGGCACATGTGTATGGGAAAGGGTAAGGCACATTACATAGAGGTGCTTTCAAACAATGAGGAAGATGAGGAAGCATAGAAGGTACATGAAGGTGAACATGATAGATCAATAGAGGAGCAACCACATGATGAGGTCAAGAGTGGAGCTATTTCCACCCTATCGAGTGTCACCATATTTTACACTTTTAGAGTCCGTGGTGTAGTACAGGGTCATCGGGTCACAGTACTGATTGATGGTGGGGCAACCCACAACTTCATTGACTCGGCCTTGGTGGCTAAGAGGGGCATTCCTGCGGTGGAATTTGAGGGATTTGATGTAGCGATAGTTGGTGGGCGCATTATGCCTTGCACACAAAAGATTCCACAACTATGCTTAACTTTGGGAAACTACACAGTGACCGATGAATTCTATGTAGTTGAGCTGCAAGACACCAATGTTATATTGTGGGTCCAATGGATTGTTTCCATAGGGAGACATTCAATTGACTACCAGGCCATGGAGATGGAGTTCAAAGCAGTAGATGGTAAAAAGGTGGTTTTGAGAGGCATGCCAAATGATTCTCCTAGGATCATCTCAGCTAAATGAATGGAGGGTATATTCAGACATGGGGATGTTACTTATGCACTTGAGTGCTTGGTCATTAATGAGAAACCTCCAGAAAATAGTCATTGGTATCATGTAGACATTCAAACATTGTTGAGTAAACATGACTGAGTCTTTAGACAGATACGTCAAGGGAGACCGCCTGATAGGGGATTTGAGCACACTATTGAGCTAGAGGAGGGAGCCAAACTAGTGATCACCATTCCCTACAGTCATCTGAAGAAATTCAAGGATGAGATTAAGATGGGCATTAAGGAACTGATGGAGATGGGAACATCGGGCCGAGTTCTAGTCCATTCACTTCTTCTATAGTGTTGGTGAAGAGGAAGGATGGCACAATGCAAATGTGCAGTTATTACAGGGCCTT
Organism: Picea mariana; assembly: GCA_032191745.1. Classification (NCBI taxonomy): domain Eukaryota; kingdom Viridiplantae; phylum Streptophyta; class Pinopsida; order Pinales; family Pinaceae; genus Picea; species Picea mariana. The sequence goes on along the minus strand of JASDQU010507718.1, from coordinate 49,559 downwards.
GGATTAGAAGATGATAAAAACAGGTACCCAATCCCCAAGATCGATGAGCTACTAGATGAGTTGCATGGGGCGGTGTATTTTTCTAAGATTGATCTTTGATGAGGGTACCACTAGATTAGTGTCCAAGAGCAAGATATTCCTAAAACTATTTTTCAGTGCCATTACGAGCATTCCAAGTTTTTTTTCATGTCATTTGAGTTGACCAATGCATCAACCACCTTTCAATCTTGCATGAATCACATTTTCAAAAAGTAGTTGAGGAAATTTCTATCAATTTTCTTCGATGATCTTCAGATTTATAGAAGGACATGGGAGGAGCACTTGAGACATCTAGAGGAGATTCTAAGTATCATGGAGGATCAATCACTATATTCCAAGGAGTCAGAGTGCGAGTTTGGCATGAAAAAGATCCTATACTTGGGTCATGTGGTTAGTGCTCAGGGGTACAGGTTCACAGAGAAAAGATTCATGCCATGCTAGATTGGCCACCGTCGAAGAACCTTACACACTTGCATGGTTTCTTTGGGATTTGCAGCTACTATAGGGAGTTTGTGAAGGGATTTTTATAGTTGGTTTCACCACTCATAGATATCACAAAGAAATGGGTTTTTAGATGGACATAAGCGGCTTAGAGGACATTCGACATGATGAAGGAAGTGATGAGGACTTGCCTAGTTCTAGCACTTCCCAATTTCACTCAGCCCTTTGTGCTTGAGTGTGATGCATCGAGTGATGGGATAGGAGAAGTCTTGATGCAGTAGAAGCATATGATAGAATACGATAGAAAAAATCTCATAGAGTTGGAGAGACTCTACTCCATCTACGACAAGGAGATGCTCGCCATCATGCATGCCTTGGCGAAGTTTAGACAATACTTGGTAGGTGGAAAATTTGTGGTTAAGACAAACCACAATAGCTTGAGGCATTTCTTGGGGCAAAAGGACTTGAATGAAAGGAAACAAAAATGGGTTAGCAAACTACATGCATATGATTTCGACATTGAGTATGTAAAAGGAAAGAAGAATGCAGTTGTGGATGCACTCTCCAGGAAACTAGAAATATTTTCAGTTGCAGAGATTTTGGCTAATTAGAAATGTCATCTCTTGGTGGAGTATTCTAAGAATCAATTTCCTTGAGAGCTGATGGGTCGTAGTGTGTAGAATAACATGTATAAGGTGGTGGATGATATTATATACTATAAAGACCGCATATACTTAGTCCTAAAATCTACTATAAAGGAGAAAATTATGAAATCCATGCATGATACACCATTGGCAGGACATCCATGATACTTTGAGACTTACAGGAAGATTAGGGAGAGGTTCACTTGGAAGTGCCTCAAAGATGATGTATTGAGGCATGTGAGAGAGTGTATGACTTGTCAACAAAACAAGTCAGAGCAGACCCATCATGCGGGATTAATACAACCATTTCCCATCCCAGAGCAGAAGTGGGAAAACATATCTATGGATTTCATCACAGGGTTACCGAGGGTGCAAGGCATAGACTGTATATATGTGGTGGTCGATCGGTTGACCAAATTTTCACATTTTGTTTCCATATCCTCTGAGTACAAGTCAACACAAGTAGCAAATTTGTTTTTCTGGGAGGTATTCAAACTCCATGGGTTGTTGAGACATATTTTCAGTGACAAGAACAACATGTTTCTCAATGCTTTTTGGCAGGACTTGTTCAGGTTGGCTGGCATGGAACTGACTCCCAACACTATTTACCACTCTCAGATGGATGGATAGACTGATATTGTGAACAAATGGCTAGAAGGGTACTTATGTAACTAGTATGTGTCCAAGCAACATAAGGCATGGGTTAAGTGTTTACATTTGGGGGAACACTGCTATAACACCACTTATCATATGTCCATTGGTATGACACCATTATGAACATTATATGGTTATGATGCTCCTTCTTTTGTTGACTTGGTGTTTGGGGATATTAGGGCTCCCAAAGCCAAGGACCGGATCCAGGAGAGTCGTGACATACTCAAAGCTCTCAAGGACAATCTATAAACGACTCAGAATCAATATAAGTTATATGCAGACAGGAACATGGTCGAGTGCACTTTCAAAGTGGGAGACTTAGTATTCTTGAGGCTACAACCATACAAAAAGTCTTCCTTGAAGAAAAGTGGAGCAGAAAATCTTAACGCATGTTTTTATGGACCTTATAGGGTGACTCAAAGAGTTGGTGCGGTGGCTTATGAGCTGGAGTTGCTAGAGGGAAGCAAAATCCACNGTCAGGAAGAAAAGGTTTTGAAACAATATGATCCAAGAGTACCACATTAGATGGAGGGATTTACCAACAAAGAATGCCATGTGGGAGAGTGACCAGATCTTGCAACATCCAAACTTGAAATTGCTTGAGGACAAGCAATCTCGGGAAGGGAGGATTGTAATGTCCCTTTCCAAGTGAGCCTTCCGAGAGATTGATGAAATAGCCTAAGTGATTCATGTAGGATATAGTCAGTGAAGAAAAAGGGAATTAATTATTTATTTAATGTCATGGGAGAGGGAATTAAATTATTATTAAAAGGTGACATTATAAGTAGTTAAAAAGGTGCCTAAGTGACTATTGAGATAATGAAAAGTCACTTAAACTTATTAAAGGGTAAAACGGTCGCAAAAGGGTCAATCGAAGAATAAAAAGGGAAATGAGGGCTCCCTCTCTCATTATTCACTTGCTAATTTCTAAAATTGAGTTTAAGAGAACTCTTGTGGCTTGGGACTCTTGGGAAGAAAACCCTAGGAGAGATTTCAGAGATTGGTTTTGGTGGTGATACTATCCACCCTAGCTAGTTGGAGGGAAGAGATCACTCAGATTTCTTCATTGTGCTTTAGTGTGATCAATTTTTCTTTTATTTGGCAGTTAGTTTTGTGTGGGGGGGTCGATTTTTGCTCAAGGAGGCTAAGTTTTCCATTGGGGGTGATTTTCTTTGTGTGGGATGAGTTATTCACTGAGAGGGCGGATTTTCTCTTGAAGTTGGGTCGCCCATATTCAGTGGGAGTTGAGTTAATAGAGTGGGGGTCAAATTCTTGGGCAAAGGATCATTCTCTACTATGTTGGGCACATTTTATCACAGTAAGATTGTTTTCTTATGCATAGAGACAATCTTTATCTGTTAGGGGTAGAATTAAATCCTTGTGGACTGATATTAATAAAAAAAAGGGGTCGATTTTGCCATATGGGAACAAGTATTTGTTGTGGGGGTCATACACACTGATATATGGCAGTTACTTAATATTGGGGAGCGATTTAGAGGCTGGAAAGAGGGAATTTTCAAGTGTTGTCACATACAACCTGATCACAAGTGCCGGTGCCAATATATGTATGTGATTTTGGGGCCAAATCTTCTCCATATACAGGTCTGCTACCCATTGTGGAGTTTTTGTTTGATATTTCCACCTATAATATTGCTTACCTCAACTTGTTAAGACAACATACTGAAATATCCAGGTTCTACATTGTAACTACTGTACTGTTGTTTGGATTATTTCCAATATATTTTCTGCTTCCATCTTATCTAATGCAACAAGTATTTGGGATGTATTGTATTTGGTTTCCTTTCCTCTGAGATTTATCAACAATCATTAAATTTATTTGTAACCATGGTAGAATAATTACACACATCTGTTTGACAAATGATCTAAACCATAAATCAAGGAAAATTTTCAAAAGTTTTTAGCCAAAACATTACAAGCTGGTATAGGTGGGGTCCCGAATGTAATAAATAATATGTTATAGGAATAAGGATAAGGAAATGTATGGAAGAAGGAAGGGGACAACAAGAGGATGAAAAGTTAGGAAGGATGACATGGCATTTCCTTAGGGTGCCATGTGGACTTGAGGTGCCACATCGATAGATGCCACATAGGCAGATGATATCCTATGTTAAAAAAAAATAAAATTTGAGCCAAAATCATATTTTGGCCATAACATGAGCATAATAACTTAGATTAAGATGAAATTTTTTGGGTATGTTTGCAGTGAGGAGGGATACAAAAGTGCGAGTGAGGGCCATTGCTCAGTTTTGCACCAATTTTCTATAATTCGTATACTAGTGTTTTTTGAATATTAGAGTGGCACTCATGGACAAAGCCTTTGTTTCTGATGCAATTTTTATAGGGTGCCAGGAAAGAAGACATGAAAATACCCATTGGAGCATTTGTCCAGACTCCAAGGGGTTTGGAGCAGGGGTACATTACATGCCAAATCCATTATTCCAGGCCACTTTTTGGGGGATTTTTGGGGATTTTCAAAGGAGGAAAAGGGACCACATATCACAAAACTGGAAAATTTTAGTTACTCAACATTTTACATACTCATGAATCTAGACAACTTTTCTCTAGTGAAGTTTTTCCAGAAGTACTTAATTTGAGAGATAGCTAGTTTTACTAAAAGTTCTATGGAGAAATTATAAAAATGACAGTTGTCAATTCCATATTGTTGTAGAATCTTACTCGAGCAACAAATTGATAATATAAAAGTTGATTTGTGTTCACCGCCATGAATATTATTGATGCTCGATCCAAAAGTTTCCTTGGTTCTTGACATATTTTGTTCTATAGTTAACATAAGTTTATCTCTTAGTCAAATTCCACCAGTTGAAAAAGTGCACAAGTTGGGTGAAAATGGTTTTTTCAGAAAGCCATAACTTTCACCTCAAAGATTGGATTTGGGCATAAGAATAGTCATTGGAAATATGACTTAGAGGAGAATAATTCCGAGGGCTTGTAATTTGGAAAAGTGTGATAGGATTCTTCATAAATTGAGAAGAAGAGTGACCTATAACATTAATTGACAAATTTTTTATAATGTGCATAATTCTAACAAAAAAGGTTACTTTCACATTTTGCAGAAATAGGGGTATAAGTAGATCAATTCAAGATCAGGATTGTAGAGCAAAGACATGGAGGATACACAAAGAGCCTATAGTCATGAGAGGGAATCCAAAGGCCTAAATATCAGTTTGGGTAATTAGGAGGCATAATCTAATGGCCATGGGAGCAGGGTGGAGCCAATAGAGTTAGTAGAGTCTATGAGAAGTATAAGAGTGGAAGTATAGATTTATCGAGCTGATAATGAGAAGATAATATGTAACATCCTCGTTTTTAATCCCCGGTTTAGCGATGCATAATGTAAATGTGATATATGGCCGCGAGCCAAGCGATGTAAAATGTAAACATTGTATATCTAAAAATATTAAAAATAAAATGTAATGTCAGCTGTAAATGGACAGAGAAGGAGTCACAGGGACTAAGTTTCCACAAGAGAGAGGGGTCCAAGGGGGAATTGTTCATGGGTATTAATCCCAACCCACTTTTCTAAAATTATTATCGTGTATGAACCTTCTATTTTTCCTTTTGAGGGTATCAAATCCCCAATCATTGAATACATGTAAGAGGGTTGGTGTGAAAAGTCACTTCACATAGTTATTAAGAGTATGGGGACGAGTACAATCAACCTTGGGGAATGTGAGAGTCAACATGCATGGGTAAAAAGGAAATTCGAATGGGCATTGTAGGCAATTTATACATGCAGTTTTTGGGATGACAAGAGGGTGTTGAGCTCTGGAGCTTGAAGATAACCATAGTGGGGTTTGTGGGTATCTTTTTGGAGTTGTAGTAGCACAAAGAAGTAGGTTTTTAGGCTTATAGAAGAGATATCTATGCAAGAAGTCACCACATAGCAAATGAATTGACATTGAGAGTTTCCTATGGCAGTTGTAAGTCCCTAGAGTCCCCAACAAGTGAAATTTTTAGGCAACCTATGTTGGAGCCCTAGAGGGAAGTGGGAAGGCCTAAGGGACTGGATGCAGAGAAGGGGGATCTCATTCCTTGGGTTGTGCATGTTGAAGGGAAAAGAGATGGTGGATTGGGATAGGTATATGAAAACTTAGTTTGTTGTGGGTTGTATTGGGTTGTGAGTGGACAATAGAAACATCCTTTCTTGTGGACTCATAGCCCCAACTCGGTAGTGACTTACTACTGCGATTTGGAGCAACAAGGCTACGGTTGGGTGGAATGTCCATCTTCTATAGTTGGTTGCACATTTGTTGATAAAAGATAAGTGTTTTTATATTTGTTTCTCTGATTTTAATTATGGGTTTTTAATTGTTGTAATGTACCCAAAATAACAAATTCTAAAATTTGGATCACATAGACATAAATAATATTTACAACAAGAAGCATGCTGAAATAACAATGCAAGTAACAACAAAATAAAAACTATGAATGCAATTGTTCAAGCAAACCAACAACACACAACATTCATATAAACATTACACAATGAAAATAAACATTTAAAAAACAACATAAAACTTATATGTTTATGAAGAATCAACTGGTTGTGTATAGGGGACATTCCTCCCATCCATAGGCTTGTTGTTCCAATTCTCAACAACAAGCCACCTTTGAGATGAATCTATGAGTCCACATGGATGTCTAGCTCTCTTGGTTGTCCACTCTCCATATTTAGCAACCCAAAACCTAGGTTATACTCGAACAACAGTTCTAATCCACCGACTCTCTTCCCCTCAACTTGCACAACCCAAGGAATGGTATCCCCCTTATTTTCCATGTAGTCCCTCGAGCCTTCCCACTTTCATCCAGGGCTCTAGTGCACTCGGTTGGCTAGGAATATCACAACTAGAGACTCCTTCATAAGTCTCTTGAGCCATTTCCTCAACCGAATGCTCCACATGCACACAACCCATTTTTACAGGCACACATGCCACACTTCTAGGATAAACAAAGCCCAATAATGGTTTCCTTCAAGCATATCATGAATGGTGCTCTTCCCGACACTGAAATCCTCTCTTGCTGCCCCAAAATCAGCATGTAAAAATTGTCCTCCTTTCCATTTGAATTTCCTTTTCTCCCATGCATGTTGAATCTCACTCTTTCCCCAAAAGGATTAATATTGATTCTCACACTTCCCCTATGCTTGTTTGTACTCATCCCATGCAGTCAATAATTCTATGAGGTGATCTCACACACCAACCCTCTTACATAAATTCAATGTTTGAGTGTCTAACTAGTCAAAGGGAGGATTACATGGTAATGACACATTAACTTAGGAAAATGACATGGGTTTCCCATTGGATCCCCTTTTAGCCCCCTCTCTTGTGGAATCATAGCCTCCCATCGTTATTGTACCTCTCGTATTGGAACCAACAATTATTATTGTTATTTTTATTAATTATTTGAATGTACATAATACATAGTTCGCCCCTCTGCCATATTAATTAATATGGGCTCTTCACCCCAAACATATCGTCGCACTAGCCTAAATCACATTTATAATATTACATTATAATTTGTGGGGATTAAAACTAGGGATGTTACATCCCCTCCCCATTATTTTTGTAGTGTCCTCAGTGCAAAACACCATACATGTGTACATACATATTATAATGCTAGGCTCTCCAACCTTTAATCAACATATATGCTCTCTACCCTAATATAGCATGAGAATTTTATCCCAAACATATATACACAAGTACCATGGCAAATACATATATACATAGGAACTTCGGCCCAAAACATGTATACATAGGAACTTCAGGCCAAAACATGTACACATAGGCACTTCAACCCAAAACCAGACATAATGATTTCATAATTCATAATTTTGGTAACAATTCCAACCAACAATCTCTCATTCCTCTCAGTTGGAACAACCCAATGAAATGTACCCCCTTCTCTGCACCACAATCCCTTAGGTTGTACCACTTCCCTCCAAGGCTCCAACACAGACCGACTAGGAAGTCTCATAGATGTGGCTCTAGGAATTTTCAACTACAACAACTTTCATAATTTTTTGATTCCCACAACAATTCCAACCAATAGACTCTCATTCCCCTCAACCTAGACAACCCAAGGAAGTGTACCACCTTCTCTACATCGTATCCTCTGGGGACCACTTTCCTCCATGTCTCTAACACAAGGTCAGACATGAAGTCTCAGATTTGTGGCTTTAGGAACTCCAGCTATGATAATGGAATCTCCAAAATTCCAAATGGTTGCAGATGTGCCTCCTACATTGCATATTTTAGCTCCCACTTTGATTCTTCTGAGCTGTAACAAGTTCATTGGAATTTAATTATTCCATGCCTTCATTCTTCAGATGTTCCTTCCAGGTTTAGGCATCCCCTTCACTGCTACACAGTCCCTCGGGTGATCCATCATTTTCCAAGGTTTTCACTTGCAAGGAGAGTACCAACTTAATACCAAACATCTGCTATTAGTTTGTGTAGATTTTAACCTTGCACAATATTTTAATGCAAACAGATTTTCAATAAAATAATAGAAAATATACAATGGAAAATACACACATTACAAAGATATTTTTCCCCTGGAAACCCAAACTGGGAAAACCAACATATTCTATATTCATTCATAGTGATACATTGTTTACAATACAATATACATATAGGAGCCAATGACATCCAAAACTCGAACCCAATAACCTGGTGATCCAAAATGGATCTAGGAAAGATAAAATTTCAAAGTTCCCAGATTCAGACGAAACCAATGCCATCGCATAGGGCTCGTCGTGTTGATTCCGACAATATGTTTTTTTTCGAAAATGGATATCGTATGGCGAAGTTATGGCGATCTGAAATTTTTCCAAAACAAGCAAAAAATCAAAATCAAAGTCAATAGTCTGTACTGTTGACGTCAATAGGACGTGGCATATGACATCAACATGACATGGCATATGACGTCAATATGATGACGTGGTAGCACCAGAGCATGACACGTGTTAGGCATTTTTGGCATTTTCGGGCGCTGATGTGGTAGATGACTGGACTGTACAGACGCTGACGTGGAAGTGCATACAATGATGTGGCAAGCTAAGGTCATGACACGTGGTAGGGTACGGGTGATAGGTGGTAGTGATGTGGCAGGCTCTGGGCATGATGCGTGGCATGTGGTGCTAACTATGTAGACGA
>JASDQU010507718.1:18916-40538 GCA_032191745.1 Picea mariana | reverse complement strand
GGCGCTGATGTGGTAGATGACTGGACTGTACAGACGCTGACGTGGAAGTGCATACAATGATGTGGCAAGCTAAGGTCATGACACGTGGTAGGGTACGGGTGATAGGTGGTAGTGATGTGGCAGGCTCTGGGCATGATGCGTGGCATGTGGTGCTAACTATGTAGACGAGTTGGCAGGGTGACTGTGCGCTTACTGTGTGTATAGTGGTGAATCACAGGGTGACACGTGGCTCAATCACAGGGCACCATGTGGCACCTCGAATGAGGCCAATGAGGGCCAAGTCAATTTTTTTTCACTTACGGCGGATCGAATCCCCGACCTCCAGGCAACAAGGACCTAACCACCTAACTAGTCGGGAGACTTGTTGCTTGTTTAATCATATGACACATATGATATTTGAATTAGAGTTAGCGCATATATTGGGGTTAAGAGCTTGGTCGATAGGGCTAGCCCACTGACCAAAGTGCTGGACCAGGGGGGCCAAGGATCGGGCCTTACAAACTAGCACAGACACATGAACCTCCATACGACCCAAAATCCAAAGAAAAGGGGCAAAGTACAAGGGCGCGGGCCTAACTGTTAGCTTAGGTCTTGGCGACATGGGCGCACATACGATCAGGGTGCTGGAGGAAAGGGGCGCAACCCAATAATTTGGCAAATATGGGTTTTAAAACTATATTATTTGATTTTTTTATGATTTCAAGCCTGTTATAAGTGGATTTTTGCCCAAAATGAGGATCTGGAGCCCTTTTTGAGGCCAGATTTTGGGAGGAAGTTGGGAAGTAACCCCCAACTCAAAATCTATATAAACCAGGTCTGTTTATAGCCATGGAGAGGTTCATATTAGCATAATTATGCCAAGTTGTGAAGCTTAAGCCATTTTTATGTAGGGAAGCCATTGAGAAAGCGAACTTTGGAGGCCATTTTCGGGAGCTACGCTCAACGTTTTTTAGTGCCGTCAGTTGTGTTGGATTATTGAGGTCGAGTAGAACATAGTCAGTCTAGTTTGTAATCCATTTGATGTACTTATGATGTACATTTGAATCATTGAAGATTAATAAGAAAGCCTCCCCTATTGAGACAAAGGCCCAGAGATGTAGGTAACTTTGACGAACTCCGTTAACAATCTTTGGCGTTATGGTTTGTTGTTCTTAGTGCTTATTTTCTGTTATGCATTCTTTATGATGGATGCAACATTCTTTCATGAAATCTTCTTCTTCTCTTCAATTTCTAAATGGTAAATCAACTCATGCATAAACTTAACCATAGTATTTAAAAGTTCATTTTTGGATCAAGTGGTATCAGAGCAGGTTGATAGTTGGTTGTTTGAGTTTGCATTATTACCAGGGAAAAACTAAGTCGTGGTGAAGGAGAGCTTGTATAAGGGGATCCAGCGATTGGATCAAGAAAGAGGACATATCAAAGTGAGAAGATGGCATCGGAAGAAGGACTTTCTCAAAATGAAAAAGAGTTTCAAAAAACTTTCTTTGCCATGTCGGAGTTGGTAAAAGTATTGTATGATGATTACTTGGAACATAAGAGACCGGTTCAAGGGGAATGTTCAAATGAAGACAAACATGAAGAAGGAGAGGAACCTCTAAAATCTCCTCCTTCACCTCCTTCATCTCCATCTTCTTCTTCTTCTTCAAGTACAATTTCAAATTCTACTTCAACAAGAAAACATTCTCATAAACATAATCCTGATATGCCATTACTTAAAATTGATGTAAAATTTGTTTTGCCTATGTATGATGGCAAAGTTAATGCTGAGAAACTTAATAACTGGGTTAAACAGATGGAGGTATATTGTAATGTGTACCAAATCAAATATGAGGCAACCAAAATCAGATTGGCATCGCTTCGTCTTGAAGGCACAACTCTCATCTGGTGGCAATGTAAGATGCAACATGGAACTCAACAAATTGGTAATATTTTTCCATCAAGACATGATTTTATTTCCGCACTTAGAAAAAAATTCTATTCATTGGGATATAAGGAAAATGATTTAATTGACTGGCAAAGTCTTAAGTTAAGAAAAGGACAATCAGTGCAGGAATATACAGATGAATTTCATAAGATGGATTTGATGTTATATGTTCCATTGACTACACAATAAACTCTTATGAAGTATATAAGAGGTTTTCCTACTTATATTCATAATATTGTATTTATGTTTGGACCTAATAATCTTGATGAGCTTTTTGTCCAAGCAACATATATTGAAACAGGAAAAGCTGGAGGTAGTGTATCAGGGGAATCATCTTCAAAGAATGAAGGCAAAGGCAAAGGGAATGGGAAGAAAGAAAATTCAGCGACGGTGAAGGAAGAGAAGCTCTCTTGCAAACATTGCAAGAAACAAGGGCATGATGATGAACATTGTTGGAAATTACACCAAGAGAAGAAACTGAAGTGGTTCAAAGAGAGGAAATGGAGGGAAAAAGTTGCAACAACAACATGACCAACATACTTGGGGTTAGATTAAGGTGATGAGACTAAGATCACAACAGTTTGTTTGACAGGTAAAATTGGTGATGGTTTTGATTCAAGAAGTAAATTGTTTCATATAAGGACCATTATGAAACATACCAAGTTTCACACATTGATAGATAGTGGATCTCAATCTAACTTAATTTTAGAAGAAGTGGTTAAGAAATTGGGATTAAAAACTAAGATGCATCACAAACCCGATTCACTTAATTGGATAAACAAAGATCACAAATTACCCATAACAAAGCAATGTATCATAAAGTATGTGGATGAAGTAATATGTGATGTGGTGCTGCTAGAAACACGTGGAATGGTTTTAGAAAGCCCTTATTTATATGATTGCAAAGCAATCTTCTACATGGAACAAAATCAATATCACTTGTTTAAGAAGGGAGCTGAATATGTTGTACATGCTCATCATATTAAAGCAAATCAATCTCTTCTAACAATGGAACAATTAAAGAAGGCAACTTATGCAAGCAATACACCTATAATAGTGCCAAGTAAAGCAGTTGATCTTGAGCATGAACATGATATGGTTGTAATATATGAGTTCAATCATACTTTGCTTCAAGATAAGTTAATGTCGTGTAAGCCCGTCAAACATATTGGTTAATTTTCAGTCATATTTATGATATTATCGCTGCTAATGTTTTCTACATGGATGGTAGTGGATTCAGTAAGATGTGAATGAGTTCAAATAGATAACAATATGATTTCAGTTGTCATGGTTATTATGCAATTGATTATGATGCAACAGGTGCACAAGACAGAGTTTAAAGACAAAGGACAAGTGGGGAGCCCTATCTCGCACTTGATGTCTGGTTAATATCCTTTTGGAGGACCAAAAGGTCTTAGTGGGAAGGAATGATCCAAAATGGATATAGGAAGGCCAAAATTTCAAAGTTCTCGGATTCAGACCAAACCAACGCCATCGCGTAGGGCTCATCGTGTCGATTCCGACAATATATATTTTTTTTTAAATGGACACCGTATGCCGAAGTTATGGCAATCCAAAATTTTTCCAAAACAGACAAAAAGTCAAAATCAAAGTCAACAGTCCGTATTGTTGATGTCAACATAACGTCAACGTGCTGATGTGGCAACACCAGAGTGTGACACGTGTGAGGCATTTTTTGCATTTTCAAGTGCTGATGTGGCAGATGACTGGGTTGTACAGATGCTGATGTGGTAGTCCGTACAGTGACGTGGCAGGGTATGGGTGACAGGTGGCAGTGACGTGGTAGGTTCTAGGCATGACGTGTGGCATACAATGTTGACAGATGAGTTGGTAGGGTGACTGTGTTGCAGATTGTGCGTTAACTGTGTGTACGGTAGTGAATCACATGGTGACATGTGGCCCAATCATATGGTGTCACGTGGCAACCCGGATGAGGCCAATGAAGGCCAAGTAAAAAAAATTTCACTTTTGGCGGATCGAACCCCTAACCTCCGGTCACGCTAAGACCTAACCACCATGCGCTAACCAGTCGGGATACTTGTTGCTTGTTTAACCATATGGCACATATGATATTTGAATTAGAGTTAGTACGAATATTGGGGTTAAGCACCCAGTCGATAGGGCTAGACCACTGATCAAGGCGCTGGACCAAGGGGGCTAAAGATCGGGCCTTACTAACTAGCACAAACACCTGAACCTCCATACGACCTGGAATTCAGAGAAAAGGGGTGGAGTACAAGGGCACGGGCCCAACTGTTAGCTTAGGTGATGGCCACATGGGCGCGCATGTGACCATGGCGCTAGAGGAAAGGGGCGCGACCAAATAATTTTCTGAATATGGGTTTTAAAACTATATTATTTAATTTTTTTATGATTTCAGGCCTATTATAAGGGGATTTTTGCCCAAAAATGAGGATCTGGAGCCCTTTTTGAGGCCAGATCTTGGGAGGAAGTTGGAAGGTAACCCCCAACTCAAAATATATATAAACTAGGTCTGTTTACAGCCACAAAGAGGTTCATATTAGCAGAATATGCCAAGTTGTGAAGCTTAATCCATTTTTATGCAGAGAAGCCATTGAGGAAGCGAACTTTGGAGGCCATTTCCAGGAACTATGCTCAACATTTTTCAGTGATGTCAGTTGTGTTGGATTCTTGTGGTCGAGAAGAACACAACCAGACTAGTTTGTAATCTATTTGATGTACTTATGATGTACATTTGAAGCATTGAATATTAATAAGAAATCCTCCCCCACTGAGACAAAGGCCCAAAGACGTAGGGAACTTTGTCGAACTCCGTTAACAATCTTTGGCTTTATGGTTTGCTGTTCTTAGTGCTTATTTTCTATTCTGCATCCTTTATGATGGCTGCAACATTCTTTCATGAAATATTCTTCTTCTCTTCAATTTATAAATGGTAAATCAACCCATGCATAAACTTAACCATAGTCTTTAAAAGGTCATTTTCGGATCATCTAGATTAGTCAACAACCCTAATTCCTTAACCAGAAATAGAAAACCATCGGAAAAAACTAGGTGTCGAAAAACTGTCCAACAATGGACACTAAAATCAAGGCGACACAAAAAATGAGGCAAAAATGCGACACGTTTCCTGAGGCAAAAAAATTTCTTGGGGGCATTGCCCCCTTGCAACCCCTGCACTCCCGACGCAATGTACCACACACTATAACTAGTTATGAAAAGAATATAACACATACCCAAAATTCTCCCACTTGTTGTTTTCTTTGCATACAAGGGGGTGACAAGGTTACATAGTCAACAATTTAAGGCAACAATGCCCATGGATCATCTACACCAAGAGAACTTCTCAGTGCTCACATATTTTGTTAATGAATCTGCAACATTATTTAAAGTGTCCACCTATCATCAAAAACACTTTCTTTTCTTCAACCATGTCTCTCACAAAGTGATATTGAATATCGATATGCTTTGTCTTTGAATGATAAGTCGGGTTCTTCGCTAGAAAAATTTCACGCTAACTGTCAAAATCTATCTTTACAACTGGTTGTACCAACCCAATTCCTGAACACAATCTTTGTAACCATACTACTTCCCTACTTGCATGAGTGGCTGCCATGTATTCAAATTCTATAGTTGAAAGTGCCACTACAACTTGTCTTTTGCTCATCCCACTGATTTCTCCTTCAAACAGGTTAAACACATACCCGCTTGTAGATCTTCTACGATCCAGATCTCAAGCCCAGTTTGCATCCACAAATCCATGTATGTCCAACACTATGTCCAATCCTGGTCTTCCTTGGTAGTACAATCCATATCTAGTAGTGCCACACAAATACCTGAAAACCCTTTTTACTATTGTCTAATGCTCCTTCCCTGGTTTTGACATATACCTATCTAAAACTCCCACTGCATGTGCAATGTCCAGTCTAGTACAAACCATTGCATACATCAAACTATCAACTGCACTTGCATATGGAACATGAGACATGTCCTCCTCCTCTTCCTATGTCTTGGGATATTGATCCGCAAATAACTTTACACCAATAGCAATAGGGACCTTGACCAGTTTACATTCTTGCATATTAAACCTCTGCAATATTGTCTCGACATATCTTCTCTGATTTAACCAGAATTTCCTCTTTTTCCGATCTCTTTTAATTTCCATGCCGAAAATTAAATTTGAAGCACCGATATCCTTCATGTCAAGTTTAGAGGACAACTGAGTTTTCACATCCTGGATAATCTCCTTGTTGTTTCCTATTAGCAACATGTCATCCACATACAAGACCAAATAAATTCAATGATCACCAATTAATTTAAAATACACATAGTGATCCTCTTTGCTTCTTGTGAAGCCAAGTCCCAGCACATAAGTATAAAATTTTTGATACCACATCCTTGGTGATTGTTTTAAACCATACATGGACTTTTTCAGTTTACATACCAGCTCCTTCTTTCCCTTCACAACAAATCCTTTTGGCTGCTTCATATATATTTCTTCTTCCAGATCCCCATGTAGGAATGTTGTCTTCACATTCATATGTTCTACTTAAAAATCAAATGCAACAACAACAAATAACGTGAATGTTATAAAATTTAACTTTGCAACAAGAGAAAAAATCTCACCAAAATCAATTCCCTCAACCTCGGAATAACCCTTTGCTACTAACCGAGCTTTGTATTTCTCCACTTTGCTTTTTGCATTCAACTTCTTTTTAAACACCCATTTGTTGTTGATGAGATTTCTTCCAGTTGGCAACTCCACTAGATCTCAAGCCTCATTCTTATCCAAGGATGCCATTTCTTCATCCATGGCCTTTTTCCAGAGCTTTCCATCCTCTGAATCCACTGCCTCATTGACAGTTCTAAGATCATCATCAGTAACAAACAAAGAAAAATTCGAACGAAAATCAGATGGAGTATACCTTTATGGTAGCCTTCTTTTTCGAACCGATCTCTTCAATACTGGAGTATGAGAATCTTCTTCTTCTGATTCCCATTCTTCTGTAGAGTCTGATTCATCATCTTTTAAATCAAACTCTATTTTCTCTAGTTCTTCCTTACTTGGTAGGACTTCCTGTTTAACAACATCCTCCATTTCTCTAAATACCACATCTCGTTTATACACAACCTTCTTAGTTTCCGGGTTCCAAAGCTTAAAACCTTTGAGAACATCTTTATACCCAATAAAGATACACTTTTCATCCTTCTTATCTAGCTTACTCCTATTTCCCTCTGGAACATGAACATATGCCTCACAACCAAATACCTTGAGATGTGTGAGAGAAGGTTTCTTACCAGTCCATACCTCTTGCGGAGTCTTATCATCCAACACTTATGAGGGTGATCTGTTGACCAGGTAACATGCAGTACCCACTGCCTCTACCCACAATTCTTTCCCTAACCCGACACCACTGAGAATGCATCTTTCTTTTTCCATCAACATCCTGTTCATCCTTTCTGCAACTCAATTCTGCTGAGGTGTATATGGAGTAGTCTTATTCCTTTCTATACCACACTTCTTACATAATTCTTCAAATTTTTTCCCGCATAACTCTCTGCCATTATTTTTCCTCAACACCTTAGTTCCTTTCTCAGTTTGATTCTCAACAAGAGCCTTAAATTCTTTAAACCTATCAAAGACTTCAGATTTATTCCTGAGGAAACATATCCATGTATTCGTTGAGAAGTCATCTATAAATGAGACACAGTACACATATTTTTCCAATGATGGAAATGACACAGGTCCAAACACATCACTGTGAACTAGCCGTAAAATTCCTTTTGCCCTCGTTGCACCAGAGGGGAATATTGCACGATTCTACCTCCCATATACACAATGTTCACATAAATCAAAATCCAGAGAGCAGTTAGACATACCTTCAACCATACCTTTACCATGTAGTAGTCGAGGACCCTTCTCTTCGATATGCCCCAGTCTTTGATGCCACATGATATCCTTTTCTCCAGAAACTATAGGAGTTCTTTCTTCTTCAACTCCAATATCAGGAACAATGGAACTATTACATCCATCATTAATAGTGATTCCTTGTAGATTATGTAGATTTCCAAACCGAACTCCCTTCAACAACACCATTTCTCCTCGAGCCATCCTGCAGGTTTCCTTTTCAAATATTGTTTTTACCCCTGCATCGTCCATTTTTCTTACATAAATCAAATTTCTGGCCAAACCTGGGATGTGCAGAACACTAGGTAGTGTTCTAATCCCTCCACCTATGAGCCTCAACTTGAATTTTCCTCGTCCTATGATTCTGGTTGTCGAATCATCACCTAGGAAAACATTACCTTCATCATACGTTTCATATTAAGAGAACCACTCCCTGTGGGGAGTCATATGAAAGGATGCATCTGAGTCAACCAACCATGCCTCATGATCTACATGTGTGCTTGAAGAAGCCAAGTACAAATCCCCTCCTTCTTCCTTGGAGGTCTTTTCTTTTGTAGAAGGAGCTGCTTTAGATCCCTTCTTTTTCTCAATTTTGGATCTACACTACTTCTTTTAGTGCCCTTCTTTTCCACATGTCCATCATATCTTTACAAAATTTCTGGGAGATTTAGATATACCCTTAGAATTAGATCTCCCACTTGAGGACTTAGATATATTTATTTCATGGGAGTGTCCTCTTACAAATAATGCGTCTATGCTCCATCCTTTCGTGTTCTTCCGTCTCATCTCCTCTGAAAACAAGGATGAGACCACTTCATCAAAGTTCAAGGTAGTTGTATTACTACCTATGGCCACAACCATCCTGTCCCACGGGTCTGGTAAAGAGCATAGTAAACTGATACACTTATCTTCATCTAAAGTTTTAATCTCAACATATACTAACTGACTTACCACAATATTGAAGGCGTTCAAATGCTCTGCCACCGAGTCTCCATCTCTCATCCTTAGGTTATACAACTTCTTTCTCAGGAGAATTTTATTTACTAGGGACTTAGACTGATACAAGTTCCCCAACTTATCCAATAAATATTTGGTTGTAGCTTCCTCTGAAACATTCAGTAATACTGAATCTGAGAGACACAGTTGGATTGTGCTCTTTGCCTTCTGATTGAACTTTTTCCAATCATCTGCCGAAGTTCCTGTAGGTGCAGTACCTGGATCCACCGTGATCCATTGATCTTTATCCACCAACAAATCTTCCACCTTGAGCTTCCACAACTCAAAACTTTTCCCATTAAACTTCTCGATCTCCATTTTCGATCTGCTCACCGTTTCTTTTCACCTGAAAAATTAATACCACAGATCTACGACTGTAACAAGGCTTATCACAGTCCCGTGCCAAACCCTTGACCATAAAGGCATCTCCCTGAAGCCGACAAAACTCTGATACCAAATTTAGATTTTAACCTTGTACAATATTTTATTGCAATTTTTTTTTCAATAAAAGAATAGAAAAGATACAATGGAAAATACACACATTACACAAAGATTTTTCCCCTGGAAACCCAAACTGGGAAAACCAACATATTCTATATTCATTCATAGTGATACATTGTTTACAATACTATATACATATAGGAGCCAATGACATCCAAAAACCTAACCCAATGACCTGGATTAGTCAACAAACCTATGTTGGCCCTCGACCAAGTTTTGTGGAAACATTGGTCGTGTTTGACCATTTTTGGGACTTCGACAGGCTAGTCGAAGATGGAGCGCCCAGGCGAAGCAGAGATCACGAGATCTCACCCTTTTTGCGGGCTTTTTGGGTTTTAGGGTTTATGTAATGGGTATGGGATGTCATCCCATGTGTTTTTCCCATGTTTAGTTCCTTTGGTAATGTATAAATAAGTAGCTAGGCGATGTAAGAAGAGATACCTAGAGAACCGATGGCTTAGTGCTAATATTAGCTATGTGCAAGAAGATGTGTTAAGGCTTGCAGAGCTAAGTGCAAACGTTTTGTAAGTACTTTGTGCATAGACTGTGTAAGGCTTTGTGCTTGATCTAACTCGAGGAAGGAGGATTTGGCGAGGTGTGCGCAGATGTTTTGTCCTATGCGGAGTTGGCTTTGTGGCTCAGTTCTTGTAAGGAGATTGAAGAGACTAATAAAGAAGAGAAGAAGAATTAGTGGACGTAGCCCCACACTGGGGTGAACCACGTATATCCTGTGTCGATGTGCTTTGTGCTATGGTGTTCATGCCGTTTATGTACTTATTTTCTTAATCTAGATGTAGGATAGATCCAACTGATGCTTAGTGATTTGTGATGTGAATGAATGTTAGATCTAATTTGATGATATGTGCTAAATGGTTAGATGTGCTGGATCATGGTTGTTACTGCGTTGTTCTGTAATCAGGGTTTAACCTGCGATGTGAATAAGGGTTAAATACTAATGAATGTTAATTTCTAAGTGCTCTATTAAGTATTGTGATCACAGATCTGTGTCCTAACTAGGTTGTAGACACTTGAGTCCTGCAACCCCCCTTGCTTCTACTTCGGGTGAGACTTCATTTGCTTCACAGGTGTTGTTGAAAGGGCCGGTAGTTAGGGTTTTTTTGGTGCACCGTTGAAGCGTTGAACCCTGGGTTTGCCCTTGTGCCAACAAATGGTTCCATTGCCGGGACCTGAAACTATGATTGCTGGGAACTGAAGAAAAGAGAAAGCTCTGTGCGTAGATTTGTTGTTGTATTGTGCATTATTCTACTTGACTTGCGAAGCTCTGTGCTAAGAGAAGGAAGCTCGATCTGAAGAAAGAGGTAAGATCTTATAGCTTTGTGCTCTGATAAATGTAAGATAAGTGGAAATTTTTGCTTCGAAAGTATGGATCTAGGTATGTTTGATAGATTTGGTCCTAGTGTTAAAACTAGGGCATCGTTAGAAGAAATAAGATTTGATCTGAATAGATCTGATAGAGATAGTGAAATATATGTTATTCCTATGCATAGAAAGAATTTTTGGACTAACAAGTGGATGCAGGATCCTAGAAAGATATTTTGCAGATTGCAGGTCCATCACTGTGTCCCAGTGCACAGTACAAGAAAGGTTGGGGATCGTTTAAGAGAAAGAGATGATTAACACTTTGTTATAGTTGCAAAAGACCGAGACATCTTGCTAAGGAATGCCCTAGTATCGGTCCTATTTGTATTTGTTGTAAAGCTGTTGGTCATGAGGTTTTGGATTTCTCTAGAATGATTGATAAAGTGGAGAAGATGAACTTGAGACAAGCAAACCACGAAGAAGGTCAAGAAAATAAGGATATGTTAGAGAATCAAACAAAATCAGAGACTATGTTATTACAACTGAAAGAAACATTGAATGATCATAGAGACATCAGTTTACCAGAGATCTTAAAAGAAAAGCAGTGCATAGAAACAAGAATATGAGACTTTGACATAGACTGTGTCTTGGATGAGGAGACACAGGTGAAAATTATGCCAGAAAGTACTCGGGAAATTTTGGGAAAGCCTGCTATGATTCCTTCATTAGGAGGGATATGCTTGTTTAAAGGAAAGATGATAACCCTATGTGGAAGAATTACTCATGTACTTATGATTTCTCATGGAGCATCGACTGAGGAAGACTTTGAGGTCATTAAGTTTGTTGAGAAAAACACTCATTTGTTAGGAAAGACTTGGATTGAGGAAGATCAGATTCGGAGGAAAGCAGAAGAGGAAGCCACAGAACAGAAGAAGCAAGAATTAAGGGACTTCATAGCCAAGAAAATAGCGTGACTAATAGAAGAACAAGAGGACAAGTTGAAGCAATTGAGGGCCAGAGACCTAGCTGTCAGAGTTGAAAGAACACAAGAAGGCTTAAAAAACCTATCCATGCAGGAGAGAATAGAACCTACCCCAGAAGTAGTAAGAGAAGAAATATTGCATGCAAAACTTTTGAGAGAACATCAACAGTGCGAATTTACTATGCTAAGAGAAGATAAGAATACAAATGGAAAGAGGAATCCAGAAAATCAGATCACAGGGAAGAAGGCCAGAAAGCTCAATAAGAAGAAAGAAAAGTTAGAAAGACTACAGGAGGTTCTAGTGAAGACCTCGTAGGAAGCAGGCTTGCAGAAATTGAACATCCCAGGAATAGCAGAACATCATAGAATGGCACTTCGCCACGACGAAGCTATATGATTCTTGGAGGCATCCCGACCATTAGAATGACGCTCTAGAATGGTTAGAAACACAATTATTGCAAACAAGATCACCATGAGACCGTTGAGACTAAGCCATAACGGATGGAATCGTATTGATTAAGGCATTTCGACTCATTGGAGGAATCTGTTACGCCGTTGACTATTTAATCCATTGAATGCCTCACCGAGACCACTTTTTGCAAATTGTGATTATCTGAGCTAGCAAATAACTGATTTCTATCGCGTTGTGCTTTTGAGACCTTGCCACCCGTTGCTTACCCTGAGTATCTGTTCACCTACCCGAGATATTTGATCATGAGTGTGCATGTCGGGTGAACTTAGCGCATTAGAGAAGTCTGTGGAGGAGATCCCAATAGACCTTATGGTGAAGGAATTTATGTCCACAGGAGTACAAGCCTCATCGACGCGAGGATTGCAAGCATCCCCCTCGACTGGACGTCGATCTGGGCCATCCCAAACTGAAATAGAGAAAAGAAGAAAGCACTGCGACGACCTAGTGAACGCGAAGCTGATCCCGCCAGTCTTGCCCGACTACATCCCGCCTCTTGCTGGCGTGGTTAGTTGTGACAACGTCCCGCGTGACTTCGAGTACATGCTCATCACTGCATACCTCCCGAAGGGGATACACGTAGTTGGACCGTAGCTAGGACTTATCCCTGATCCTAAGATCAACGACTTTAACCTAAGAGACATGAAGAATTATGCAATGCTCACACCGCATAGGTACTTGATAAAGATGATTGGAAAGAAGCTGAAGATAGTCCCCCAGCCGTGGATCAAGGAGATCGCGAGGTCCACCATCCTGAACGTGATGAAGATACCCCACTCTGGGAGACATCACGAGGTTAACACGTGCGTTAAAATCCTCCTGTTGTTCTACCATGGAGGTTATATAAGGTTAGATAGGCGCGTGACTTTGGATTTGGCGCTGATCCACATGATCACTGGATTGAGCATGCGGGGACTAGACCCTCACCAGTTCTATCCAGGGAAGGCTACAGATCGCTCCTTAGCACAACGTATAAAGGAAACCTACGACCATGTGGAGAAGGGGAAGCAAAGCTACAAGATAGCCTCCATCCAAGATGGCATAGTGCGCTTAGCTTGTCAGCTAATCGCTGGCAAGATCGTCAGGAAGAACAAACCAATGCAGGTCACGGGGTTCATAGTTGACCTCGCAGGGAAGTGCATTGAAGGGATGCAGATGAACTAGGCAAGCTACCTCATCAACAAGTTGGAGAAGGACTACCGTGAAGCGCAGGACCAAGGCTATGAATTCCACTTCAGTTGGTTACTCATTCTTATAGCATTTGTCACTTGGGAGATGCCGGAGGGAGCGACATTACCTGAAGTCGAGCCATCAGAACCACCAACTGCGAGGTTCACCACCTTGTGGTATACAAGCGATATGGCGAAGCAGTGGCAGTTGAATGCTGTCTTCCACACTTACTACTTACAACTCATGCAGGCCATTGAATCCTTTCCCGGAATGACACCGAATACACTCCATAGGTTTAGGCCACTCGCGAAGTTCGAAGTAGACTGACACTTCATATATATCACCGCGCGAGGGGACGAAAACAAGGAGGACCTGCGGTCTTACTGTAAATTGACTGAGGAAGATATGGAGGAGATAGCCAAGGAATGGCATGCAGAATTCCTTGTACCAGTTGGAGATGCAGAACTCTCTGACCCCGACCTCATCGGAAGTCCTGTGGTCACCATGACTGAGTGGGATGGATCGAGTAGCGCTAAGAAAAAGAAAAAGAAGGAAGAAGTTCAGGAGATAAACAACACATCAGAGGAAATTGTGCCTGACTCACTTGGAGGAGGAGGAGGTGACGAAGTAAACCAAGAAGAGGGAGGGGAAGAAGACAAGCAAGAAGAGGGTGAAGTGACATCGTCGAAAGATCCCCTTATAGAGGCCGAGACATCAAAGAAAATAAAGGTTTCTTCGAAGAAACCCTTAGCACGAAAGAAGTCACGAGCAAATAATCCTCAGTCACAGAATATACTCACAGTGGATGATATTGACCTCATCATCGCTTCAGAGGATATTTTGCAGCGAAATGAAGCAAAGTAGGAGACAATGTATGACATAATCAAGTCAGAGTTGAAGGGGGTACAACAAGATCTCTATTCAAACAGCGCAGTGTCTACTGCATCGTCATCATCGGAAGCTATAGAGTTGGGGGATAAGCCCACCCAACTGCGAAGGATAGCAGATGCTACAAAGGCTCACCTTCGTTGAGTACATGAAGAAAAAGAGCAGGCCACAGAGGCCTTGAAGCAAGCAAAGGAGGAAGTCGTAGAGAAACGTCGGGTTGCGCAGCAAGAGAAAGATGACCTTAGAGAAAAGTTTGAAGAGGATAGAGAGAATATCCAGAGAGAAAAAGACCAACAACTCACGGAGCAGATTGGGGTTAGAGAAGCAGCCACTAGAGCACTTCGCTCTATGCCAGGATTGGCTCAGATGGAAGAAGAGACAGCTGAGAGCCAAGTGGGGAAGCTCGCTGAGGCCATTCAACAACTTCAAGCAAGAGTAGAAGAGTTAGAACTACAAGCAGTGACGATCACTCCGCAAGAAGTGCGATATCAAAGGGAAGAAACTGCCAGGAGTGCAGTAAAAAGAATCAGGGCATTAGCCTCAGAATGCAAGCAATTAAGTAACCAAAGTGTGCAGACTTATGAGCACCTTGCAGAAGACCTGGAGTTGAGGACAATGGAGGCACAACTCCAAGAGGCGAAGCATTAGGCATCGACAGTGCAAGTGCAACTGAAGCAACTTACAACCATTGAGAAGATGAAGAGATCGCAAGAGCAACGCGCAGTTCAGCAACAAGCCACTGTTATCCAGAGCAGAGTGATGGAAGTGACACAACGACTCCAACCGGTGCAGGACAAAGCCTACACCCTCTTTGAAGAGATCGAGGGACAAGGATCACAACTGGAGTAGGTGTTCGCAGTAGTGGAACAGTGCCTGGAAGGGCCTGTCACTGAGCAAGTCATTCAGGAGTTCACCGAGCAGGAGGCTTTGGCGAAGCAACAAGTCGAGGCAAATCGAGCTAAGATTAAGCCCTTCGAAGCAGTGTTGCCCAGATCAGAGTGAATCGGGATGAGTCATAAGTGAGTGTTGGGGACCTGTTGGCCCTCGACCAAGTTTTGTGGAAACATTGGTCGTGTTTGACCATTTTTGGGACTTCGACAGACTGGTCGAAGACAGAGCACCCAGGTGAAGCGAAGATCGCGAGATATCGCCCTTTTTGCAGGATTTTTGGGTTTTAGGGTTTATGTAATGGGTATGGGATGTCGGCCCATGGGTTTTGCCCATGTTTAGGAACTTTGGTAATGTATAAATAAGTATCTAGGTGATGTAAGAAGAGAGGCCCAAAGAGTCGATGGCTTAGTGCTAATATTAGCTATGTGCAAGAAGATGTGTTAAGGATTGCAGAGCTAAGTGCAAACGTTTTGTAAGTACTTTGTGCGTAGACTATGTAAGGCTTTGTGCTTGATCTAACTCGGGGAAGGAGGATCTGGCGAGGTGTGCATAGATCTCTTGTCCTATGCAAAGTTGGCTTTGTGCCTCAGTGCTTGTAAGGATATTGAAGAGACTAATAAAGAAGAGAAGAAGAATTGGTGGATGTAGCCCCACACAGAGGTGAACCACGTATATCCTGTGTCGATGTGCTTTGTGCTATGGTTTTCATGTTGTTTATGTACTTATTTGATTAATCTATATGTAGGATAGATCCAACTAATGCTTAGTGCTTTGTGATGTGAATGAATGTTAGACCTACTTTGATGCTATTTGCTGAATGGTTAGATGGGTTGGATCTTGGTTGTTACTGTGTTGTTATGTAATCAGGGTTTAACCTGTGAAGTGAATAAGGGTTAAAGACTAATGAATGTTAATTTATAAGTGATCTGTTAAGTATTGTGATCATAGATCTGTGTCCCAGCTAGGTTGCAGACACCTGAGTCTTGCAACCCCCCCTGCCTCTACCTCGGGTGAGAATTCATCTGCTTCATAGGTGTTGCCGAAAGGGTCGGTAGATAGGGTTTTGTTGGTGCGTTGTTGAAGCGTTGAACCCTATGTATTCCCCTGTGCCAAAACCCTAATTCCTTAATTGAAAATATAAAACAAATGACAAAAACCATGTGCCGAAAAATCGCCCAACAATGGACACAAAAATCGAGGTGACATGAAAAATGAGGCAAAAATGCAACACATTTCCCGAGGAAAACTAATTTCTCGGGAGCATTGCCCCCGAACCCTTGCACATGGGGCTATTTCCCCCTTGCAACCCGCGAAGGGGGGGGCCTAGTGACCCGCCTTCAAACCCCCCTACACGTCCGACGCAATGTAGCAGACACTATAGCTATTTGTGTAAAGAATATAACACATACCCAAACAATTTGCACCCTATGGAAATTATAGGGTTCCAACATCATAACAATAGCGTTCTTCCCGATCTTTCCAGCTTCAACAACCATTATCTCATATGTATCACACACTTATAGTCATCATGAGATATCATCATAGAAAATTCAATTATTAATTTCCAAATATATTTCATATAGGATATCAAACTTCCCAAGAATGATATTCCTTTTCATAATGTTTGGCTCTTGCAATAGTACAAATCGATCTTTCTTATTAGCTTACACCATTGCCATACTTGAGACCATTCTTCTTGAAATTTTCTCAACTTTCATTTAGTCAAATAGATGGTTAGTATCACATGCACATTATACTTTCATTGCACATTTACAATGGTTGACAAAGTGATCTCATAATTGTACATTACTAACAACTAAATCACTTATGTTGATTATTCATATTAAATGAAATGATCATTCCTTGCATATGCATTATATATCACACCAAGCTTTTCACATTGCAATCAAACTTTACTAATAAATAAATTGATGTGCCGATTCCCATGCTCATGTCCACATGATGCATCCTTGCATTGACTCTAGAATACCACATATCTATGTCATGTATTCCACCATGGTGAGTTGGAAGGTCTAGCTAATGCCTTAACAGATTATCCAAACTCTTCCTAACTTACTTGTTCGATCATTCAGATACCTTCCTCTTCAACCCATACACAACACTAGGAATATAATCTCTTAGTGCTATTCCATGTCGGCAAAGAGGTTGTAGTCCAAACATCATTTATACAGGGGAAGACCATTAAGCACTTGTATGGTGTTACAACCTTATTTGTCACCCTAGGGTCTCATGAAGGACACGTTGAGGATGCTATGTTGAGACACACTCCTCTACCTTGGTTCTAGTCATTTCACACTCTTATGCCATAGATTTTCCCTAATTTTGAGGATAGTCGTCACTAAACCCACTGATAGGGCACGATCGGTCGCTACTAAACAACTTTGAAGCCTATGACCGGTTTCTAGCTGCAATGTTGCTAGCCCGCGACAACCTTTGTATCCTTCTATATTTGGTGATTTCTAAGGAGATCGACACTAGGTGAGTTGGTGATCTCATGGCAGGAGCTTGGCAACTCTCAATTCAGTCGACTTCACTAAGTTATAGAGATCTAGAAGTCTCTTCTAGCCTCCTCCACCAATGTATAAAAGGAAGGTGTTTCCATGGACAAAAGGAGGAAGAATAATTTATAGGTACATGATGCAGGATTGTTCATAGGAGCTTATTCATTCAGATAAACCTTTAGATCAGGTTTGCCTTTCTTGAGTGAGGGTTGAGGAGGAGCAAGAACAAGGAGCTTAAGGAGGAATGCATCATTCATTCAAGGTAAAACAATTTTGATGTATTTCTTTATTCATTTATATATAGATCTATGGTTTTCCCCTATCCAATTTGATGCTTTCAATCGTAGAAGATAGATCCAATCTCACCTTGAATAAATCGGATTAGATCCGAATCAGATTTATGTTGTCTCCTTATGTGTAGGAAGTAGATTGAAGGAGCTGGAGTTAGATCTAGAGATTTGCATTAGCTAGAAAACACGAGGACAACCATTGGTTGAAAAGGTATGCTTATCACCCTTCTTGGTTAAAAGGAAACAAATCTGTTTAGATCTAGGGAAAACTATTTAGGAATCTAGCCTTGTTGTCTGTCTTAGATGAAGGGAGGATCCAAGGGAGGTCTCGCTTATCTGTAGGCAAGATTTATCCACAATAGAACTAGCAACTCCACTGGGGTAAAGTATTTGATTCTTCTCTAGTTACATTTCCCCTTGCTTTTCAATCATCGGTAACTTTTCTGCAGTCCTTAGTCTTCCTTTCCAATCTCTTAGAAATAAAATCTTGTAGATTTGACAGATTTGGTATTTTTCCAAAAATTCTACAGATGATCGTGCTTGGTTAGTTCAAACCAGAACAACCAGTTGTGGACTGCATACCTCCTGGGATGCAACCACCTGTAGATGGTCACTAGTTGCAGACTTCATGGGTCACTACCACCCTTGTAGCTCACTATTTTTCATTTTTTTTTTTTTTATATTTGTCTCTTCAGATCTAGATTTTATTGAGCTTTGTGAGCATGTGTATGGTTTGATAGCCTAGTTACCCTCTCTGTTTAGGCTTCTTGTTTGTTTCTTATTTTCAATTGAGCTTGAGGTGATTGGAGTGTTTTGATTGGGATTGCTTGCTTATTTGAGTTTGCTGCCTGGTGAGTGCATATCTAGGCATCCTTCCCAAAGGATCTTGTCCGATATGACAATGTGTTTGTTTCTCCTTTACATCTTGTTTGTTGATTTTCAAAAGGTGGTGCATTGCTAGGTCATTTTCCAAGTTTGTGCTTTTGATCCCGTAGATACATTGGAGTGTGCTTTAGTGCATCACTACCAATATTCTACACCTTTTTCTTGTTGTTTGCTAATTTTTATCTTCATTTTCAGTTTCTTAGTTTAAAGAACTTTGCATTTCAGAAAAGCACAAAAAAGAAAAAAAAAACAAGATTTACTAGGGTTAAGCTTTTGGGTGTTTTGCTAAAAAGCTGCATTGGAGTGTTTTGGCATTTAAAGATATTGTTAGTGTCTTTGGCTTGTCTTGGATGTGTGTTGTATGTTTGTGAGGTTGTATGCTTCATTGTAAAACTAAAAAGAAAAAAGTTGCTCTTCCCTTCCTTAGCTAGAGTTCATTGAAAACAAAAGTTTGCATATGGTGCTTGCATTTTCCTCTTTTTTGGATTTGGAAAGAGTCTAAAACACCATTGGTGTTTCATCCATTCCCTTGACTAAGAAACATCCATTAAGAAAAACAACGTGTAATCTAAAAATAATTAGACTCTTTTTCTTTCCGACAACACCAACATAGTTAGGATTAGGGCCTTGGTGTAGGATTAGAAAATTAACTCTCTAATGCCACAAAACAAAACCTATAAGTCATTAAAGAGTGATTAAATCCATTTTCACAACTAGTGTGTCGGGAAGCTCCTCTAACACAATAGTAAAGAATGAGGTCACATTGGGGCAAGTAGGGAGATTACCCCTCTTTTCTTGTCTTAGTGTTTTTAAAACTGCTTCGACTACTACATGTACATGGGTATAAAAAATACCATGCCCCCTTGAGAGGTAATGGTTATTGAGGCTTTGGGCTTAGTTTCCTTGCCCATACATGTGGTAGGACCTTCGAATGTTCATCGAGTCATCGATTGTGAGGTGGTAACCTTAGTGGCCACTTCTAGGTATTTACAGAGGTGACTACAGGTGGGACATACTTGTGGTACCTGGGACAAACGTTCAATCATAGTTTTGGTTCCCCCGAAAGGTTCCCACCTTAATAAAGGGTACTTACACTGGTCAGGCCTGCTTTGTGTAGGTTATCGTAATTGTTCCTCACACCTTCTCTAGAAAATATTTTGGGGAATTCATCTCCCCTAGAGGATTGGTTTTTGGAAGCCCCCCTGATCCATTGGTTTGCTTGACTATTGGCCTACATTTGTTAGGGGTGTGCTCTCTGGTTCTGAGTCTACGTTGACTTTATGTTGATTGTTGTTTTTGGTTTTAACACATATCATTCACCATGGATGAATAATCGTGTCTCTAGTCCTGTCAACAATGAGGACTTTCACCTATCACAGAGGAACAACCTCCTCTTAAGTGACACGAGATAGGTGACCGAGAATTTGAAGCGACTAAAACACGGTCCAAGGAGAGTGATTCCTTTGAAGTTAAAGTGGTTGATGAGATTTTTGCACCTCATTTTAACCCTCCTTTTATTGGTCCTCATGAACATGTACTTATTGCTTCGACTACTACATGTACATGGGTATAAAAAATACCATGACCCCTTGAGAGGTAATGGTTATTGAGGCTTCGGGCTTAGTTTCCTTGCCCATACGTGTGGTAGGACCTTAGAATGTTCATCGAGTCATCGATTGTGAGGTGGTAACCTTAGTGGCCACTTCTAGGTATTTACAGAGGTGACTACAGGTGGGACATACTTTTGGTCCCTGGGACAAATGTTCAATCACATTTTTGGTTCCCCCAAAAGGTTCCCGCCTTAATAAAGGGTACTTGCACCGGTCAGGCCTGCTTTGTGTAGGTTATCGTAATTGTTCCTCACACCTTCTCTAGCAAATATTTTGGGGAATTCATCTCCCCTAGAGGATTGGTTTTTGGAAGGCCCCCTGATCCATTGGTTTGCTTGACTATTGGCCTACATTTGTTAGGGGTGTTCTCTCTGGTTCTGAGTCTACGTTGACTTTATGTTGATTGTTGTTTTTGGTTTTAACACATATCATTCACCATGGCTAAACAATCGTGTCTCTAGTCCTGTCAACAATGAGGACTTTCACCTATCACAGAGGAACAACCACCTCTTAAGTGACACGAGATAGGTGACCGAGAATTTGAAGCGACTAAAACACGGTCCAAGGAGAGTGATTCCTTTGAAGTTGAAGTGGTTGATGAGATTTTTGCACCTCATTTTAACCCTCCTTTTATTGGTCCTCATGAACATGTACTTATCTAGTTTAGGTATCTCTTCAGTGAGCCTTTTTCCTTGTTTAGTAAGCCTCACATCATGTCGGGCCCAAATGTTTTATCTAGTGTGCTTGAGCCTTCTAGTCCATTCACGAGTGTTATAGGGGGCATCTTAGTAATGCCCACCTTGTCGTTCGTTAGTGTCATTGGACCTACAATGTCCATGCCCATTTCTTCATGTGTCTCCATTTGGGGGATGTCAGTTGTGTCTGATTTTCCTTCTATGAGTCTACCTAACATTAAAACTCCCATCTCATCTATTGCGATGCCCACATATGGATCTCAATCCATATGCGATGCCCACATATGGATCTCAATCTAGTGGGGGGCCTAGCATATGGTTTCAATGTCGGGAGTGGAACTTTTTCCACCCCTAGTTTCCCTATAGGAAACCCAATGATGCCAAATTTTAGTTTTCCATTCGGTTGGAACATGTCTAGAGGATTTGGAATTGTTCCTAGTAATTATGGGAGCAACAATGTTTATGAGGGATTTAATATCCCATGGAGTAGTACATTGGTTTATGGTATTTCTATCCCTTCTCCATTTCCCTCTGTTTATGGGGGAAATCCCCCTATGGGAAATTTTGT
>JASDQU010507717.1:16949-41293 GCA_032191745.1 Picea mariana | reverse complement strand
AACTTCCTGTTACACAAGCTCCAACCTGTATAACAGAGAACACTTGTTCTCCCTAGCACCACCCTGCCACCCTTGTTTCTCTGGCTACAACCAGATGAAAGCTACAACTTCCTGTGTTCAAGCTACCACTTGAACCTCTGAGGACAACAATCCTCCCGAGCACCTCCCAACCTTCCTAGAATATAAATGGCTAAATAAACATTCAAATTTACAGATAAATCAGTTCTTACCAATCTTTCTTTGTTCTGTAAATCTGGTCTTCTGCATACTATTCTGCTGCTCTTCTCTTCCTCTGTCTGTTCAGAAGGTATGCTCTGCATCAACTCGTGCTCTCATTCTGCTCTTCTTCAACTCATTCTGTTATTATGCTCTGCATTTCATCTCACACTTCACAAATGCTCAATCTCCTCCTGCGCATCCTCTTCGTCTCTATTCTTACAGTTTCATTCTTTTTCACTTACATAATCACTAACCCAACACAATCTGTTTCATCTTCTTTTATACACACGAACGGGACGGTTCAACTTCCCAACTCCTTAGGAAAAATGAAGACAACTATCTAAGCAACTGAAACACCAACTGCTTGGCAATAATGAGTCCATTTTACTAACGGATTTGTAACTAAAAAGTTAATCTGTGAGAAAGAACAGTAACTCTCCAATCACATTCAAGTTTTATCCACACCGTTGGATGACCTTTATTATTCTTTCCTTTTTAAGTCAGGTTTCAGCATTTCAGCATTCCTGTGCCCAAGTGTCTTGACACTTCATGTCGCGATCTCAGAAACTCTGAAATGGAGCTTATCTGGACTGACTCCTTCTCTTCCCGTGACCAAGTGCTGTGACCACAGCCTTATGCATATGTCGCTTTCACGATTTTTCATATCGCAAGTTTGTAATACAAGTTGCTTTGTTTCTTTTGTCTCTCCATATTGCGATTTACGAAACTCCGACACAGAGTTGAACCAACGGTCCAGATATGAACTTGTTTCAATGGCTACGATTGGATCGCAATATCACATATCGCAAAATCGGGATTCTTGTTGCATTTGTTTCTTTTCTTCTTGATATCGCAATTCGCGAAACTCCGACACGAGCTATAATCAACGGTCTAGATTCATTTTCAATTCAATGGCTGCGATTGAATCATGATATCGCATATCGCGATTTTGGCATTCTTGTTGCCTTGTTTTCTATTCCTCTTGATGTCACGATCCCCGAAACTCCGATATCGAGTTACATCTATGGTCCAGATCCAAGCTTGATTTAACGACTGTGATTGAATTTCCATATCACATATCGCAATTTCGACATTCTTGTTGTCAAGTGTTTTTGTCACTTCAAAGTCCCGATCCCCGATACTCCATGAAGAAAATCAATGGTCTAGATCTGATCTCTATTCAGCAGCTATGATTAAATTGCGATATCGCATTTCGCAAATTCGACATCCTTGATGTCAAGTTTTCTTGTCACTTCAAAGTCCTGATCCTCGATACTCCATGAAGAAAATCAACGGTCCAAATCACTTCTTAACTTAACAGCTGCGCTTAAATCGCGAAATCACATATTGCGATTTCGGGGTTCCTGTTGTATTGTTTATTTGACATCTCCAACACACGATCCCCGAAACTCTGACATTGACTGGAATTAACGGTTCATATCAAAGCTTGATCTGACGGCTCAGATTTCATCATGATTTTTCATATTGCGATTACGCCCTCTTCTCCTTGCACTTTAAAGACCATGCAGGTTCTCCTCGATCCAATGGTGGTTGGACCCTGTGCTCGGATATGACGAATGAGATCTATCTCCCTCTTCAACGATCAGAGATTCTTCTTTTCAAGAGATTCTTCTCAAACTTTCGCTTGTTCACTGCCTTCGATCATTCACTGCTTTCAATCATTCACCTCTCTGAACTTATCTTCTT
Organism: Picea mariana; assembly: GCA_032191745.1. NCBI lineage: Eukaryota > Viridiplantae > Streptophyta > Pinopsida > Pinales > Pinaceae > Picea > Picea mariana. The sequence continues at coordinate 39,367 of JASDQU010507717.1, read as the reverse complement.
TTTCCTGTCGATTACAAACTTGTTGTTCTCATGTCATATTCATTGTTGCCATAAATGACAAGCATTCACTGTCTGTTAAATGTCTGTTAAATATTTGCCAACTCCACTGCTGAAAAGGTGAATCTACAGTAACAGGCTACAAAGGGAATGCTGCCTTTTTCACCTGTCCTGCAACCTTTTGGAAAATTATACATTTACGACACAGAGTGTGGGCGTCTTTAAATAACGTGGGCCAATAGCACCCAATTCTTAAAACTTTGTGAGCAGCGGTGTCTCCACCAAAGTGACCACCAACCTCACCTGCATGAAGTTCAGATAGTACTTTCTCTGCTTCATCCTTTTCTAAACAATGCATAAGAACACCATCCAAATTCTTTCGAAATAAGACATCATTTATTAACTGGAAAGATGTAGATTTCAGTCTTAGTGCTCTTCTATTTTTAGGATCAATATAGTGAGGAGAAGATCCATGTGTCAAGTAAAATCTAATTTTTTCATACCAAGAATTGGCAGCAACTTGTGAACAATTGAATTGTTTTTCGTCATGCTGGTTTACAGTTAAGGTGTTAATTTGACTTTCCTGTTCTTTAACTGAATCAACTAGTTTACATAGGCCTTGACCTCTGACAATTTGTGCAGGGGTTATTTCGAGGTCATACTCTTGTAAGGTGTTAAGTACCTATACCATATCTTTCAATAATACCAAGAATAAACCATAAACCATTCACCATAACATGAACACAAGAAATAGAGAAAACCCTTGAGGTAGGGCAACACCATACAATGAATCCTATTATGGAAGGGATCCTCTCCTGTTCACTTGCCTCTTCGAGGGGGCATCCTCCTATTGAGCTACCACTCCAAATACACTAATTCTCTTCATGTCTCATTACATTGCTTGAACCCCTTTATATAGTTCTACCATCATCTAAGAACATTCTAGAGGAGGAATCTTCTAGAAGTAGAACCTTCTAATAAGTTCTTTTACATTTATTATATCTAACTACCATAGTGGGTCTTATTTAATAATATAGTGGACCTAGTCCATCTTACATTGAATGACCTCCACTATTATCACTATGGGCCCTCTAGGCCCCCCCACTACCTTTCTAGCTACCTTACATAAGGACGTCATCTAATTTTCCCTTTTCTCACCCAACTATTTTTGTACTAACAAGTTTCTTACAGCAGGGTAAGGGGCGATGACTTTAGTTATGGATTTCAACAGATATGACTGGAAGTGTTTCACTGCTTTAAAAACAAAATATGCTTGTTGATATACAACTAGGTAATTCAGATCTGCCCCTTTGAAAGTTGATCTCATGAAGGCAATGGGTATCTCATTACTTTCAACGTTTTTCTTTGTTAACATAGCAACGTAAGATCGGTCAAAAGAAAAGGTGTAAAGCATGAAATATTCGAAAAAATCGGGGCTCATCAAGGAAGGATATTCTACTATTTCTTTTCTAATAGAGTCTTGTGGTCCACAATGGTACAAAAAATCCTTTTTAATTAATTTCTGTAATGGTCTCACCATTTCCAAAAAACTTGGGACAAATCTTCTGACGAAATTAATCTTGCCTAAAAATGATTGCATGGCTTTTTTGGAAGGAGGAGAGAGTTCAGCGATTTCTTGGGTTCTCTCAGGGTCAATGATCATTCCGTATTTCGATATTATAAGCCCAACAATTTACCTTGCTCTACTGCAAAGAATCATTTCTTAGGGTTGAGAGATATGCCATACTTGCGACACCATTCTAGGACAACCCTAAGGTGAGACAAGCGATCTTTCTTGTTTTTAGAGAAAATGGTAACATCATCAAGATAGACCACTACTGATTGATTTATGAGACCACGAAAATAAATGTCCATTGCTCTCTCGAAAGTGGCCTCGACATTTATAAGCCCAAAATGCATCTTCCTGTAGGCATAAGTCCCGCATGGGGTACGAAAAGTAGTTTTGAGCTGATCCGAGGGAGACATGAGGACCTGGTTATACCACAAAAACCATCTAACAGAGATAGTCTTTCAAAACCAGATACCTGCTGAAGAATTTGTTCCATTGGAGGAACGTGATAGTTATTTTTGGTCCTTGACCAAGTTTTGAGGATTCTTGGTCATGTTTGACCTAAATTTGGGACTTCGACAAGCTGTCGAAGGTGGAGCGCAAGACGAAGTGAAGATCACAGGATCTCGGCCCCTTTTAGGGCCCTTTTTGGGATTTGGGATTATCTAACGGGTATGGGAATGTCAGCCCATGGTTTTACCCATGCTTAGGCCTATTTTGTATGTATAAATAGATGCTAGGTGATGTAGTGAGGATATAGAGAGACGAATGGCTAAGTGCTAGAGTTGGATCTGTGTGATCAAGAGTTGCAAGTGCTTTAATGAATACTATGTTAGACTTGCAAAGATAAGTGTAAGTCATTGCAAGAAACTGTGGAAGGCTGTGTGCTTAGATTTACTCGGGGAAGGAGGATCTAGCGAGCTGCGCAGATCTCGCTTTGTTCATGTAACTGATTGAAGAAGCTAATAAAGAAGAGAAGAGTTGGTGGACGTAGCCCCAAGGTGGGGGTGAACCATGTACATGCTATGTTTCTATGCTTTGTGCGATGTATTGATGTGTTTATGTGTTTATTTGCTTAGTGATTTAATATAGATGAGTGATCTGTTGATGCTTAGTGATTAATATTATGGGTGGATGTTAGATCTAATTGATATACATATTCTTAGTGCTTGAATCTGCTAGATCTGATCTATTTCATTATGCTAGATCTGATCTATTTCGTTGTGCTAAGTGCTGCTAGATGCTCGATCTGGTTGAATACTATGATACTCTGTAATTAGGGTTTAACCGTGCTGTAATTGAGAGTGAATATTGTTAACTATTGACCGCTCTGTTAAGTGTTAGAATCACATATCTGTGTCCTAGATAAGGTTGCAGACATGCGAGTCCTACAACCACCCCTGCCTCTACATTGGGTGAGACTTCATCTACTTCGCAAGTGATGCCAAAAGAGCCAGTATTTAGGGTTTTGTTGGTGTGTTGTTGTAGCGTTGAACCTTGGGTCTTCCCCTGTGCCAACAAATGGTTCCATTGTTGGGACCAAAAACTATGATTGCTGGGAACTAAGGAAAAAAAAGCTTTGTGCGAAGATCTGAACTGAAACTGTGAAAAATCTGTGCATAGATCTGTCACTCTAGTGCGCAGTATTCTATTTAATCTCTGAAGCTCTCTGCTAAGAAAAGAAGCCCGATCTAAATAAAAGAGGTGAGATCTGAACACTCTGTGCTCTGATAAAGGTAAGAATAGTAAATTTTTTTATATCTGGAAGCTTTGTGCTCTACTAAAGATAAGATTAGTGGAGTTTTTTGTTTCTAAAGTATGGATCTAGGTATGTTTAATAATATTTGTCCTAGCTTGAAAACTAGGACCCTGATAGAAGAAACAAGATTTGATATGAGTAGATCTGATAAGAATAGTGAAAGATATGTTATAACTATGCATAGAGAGAATGTTTGGACTGACAAACATATGCAGGATCCTAGAAAGAAGTTTTTGCAGGTTATCTTCCATGATCCTAGTGCATAGTACAGGAAAGGCTGGGGGTCATTTAAGAGAAAGAGAGAATTAACCCTTTGTTATAGTTGCAAAAAACTGGGACATCTGGCTAAGGTATTCCCTGGAAGAAGACCTAGTTGTCTCTGTTGCAAAGATATGGACCATGAAGTTTTGGATTGCCCTAGAATGATTGCTAAGGTTGAAAGGATGAATATGAGACAAGAAGACCATGAGAAAGGTCAGGCAACTAAGATTATGATAGAACCCCATAAAGAATCAAAAAAAGTTTTGCTATAGATGAAAGAAACCCTGAATGACCACCGACATATCATCTTATCGAATATCTTCAAAGAAAAAGAATGCATTGAAGAAAGAATATGAGACTTCGACATTGACTTTGTTCTGGATGAGGAAACACAGGTGAATATTATGATAGAAAGAAGTTGGGATATTCTAGGAAAGCCTACTATGGTTCCTTCATTGGGAGGAATAATATTATTCAGAGGAAAACTGATAAACCTATGTGGAAAGCTCACCCAAATATCTATGAGTTCTCATGGAAGTTCAACAAAGGAATAATATGAAGTTGTAAAATTTATTGAAAACAATGCTCCATTTGCTATGTTACTAGGAAAACCTTGGATTGAAGGAGATCAGGCCAGAAGAATATAAGAAGAAATCCTAGAGCAGAAGAAGAAAGAGTTAAAAGATTTCATGACTAGGAGGATCGCACACTTGATTGAAGAACAAAAAAACCAAGCAAATCTATTTAAGACCAGAGACTTGGATGTTGAAGTAGGAATAACACTAGAAAATTCACAAAAGAATGAAGTACCTATTCCATATACAGATGAAGTATTACCCATGATTTCTAGGAAAGAATCTTACTAGCGCGAAGTTGCTTTGCCAAAAGAAGATAAGAATCAGAATGGAAAAAGGAATTCCAAGACAAAGCTCAATGGAAAGAGGGCTAGAAAACTAAGTAAGAAGAGAGATAAGATTGAAAAGTTACAGAAGGTTCCAGAGGGAACCTTGCAGAAGGAAAATTTGCAAAATTGGAACTTTGTCAAGATATCATAACTGTGTCACATGGCACTTTTCCATGGCGAAGCAAAATAGTCGTTGGGGACAATATAACCGTTAGACCGACGGCCCGAATGGGTAGAAAGGAATTTATGATCCGAAAGTTCTCCACCAGACCATTGGGACCATGCCATAATGGACAAAACCAAGTTAATGAAGGCTTATCACCCATTGCAAGAGATCCATTGACAAGTTATCTATTTATCCCGCCACGCCACACAACGAGAACACTTTTTCGAATCGTGAATCTGAGCCCTCAGAATAGTTGACTTTGTATAGTGATCATAGCACTATCACCATCGATACCGTTGCATTGAGTAGTTACCCTTCGAACCTGAGATATTCAACCACGAGCGTGCATGTCGGACAAGCTTAGCACTGCAGAGAAAATTGTCAAAGAAGTTATCATTGACCTAATGACTGAAAGAGTAATGTCTGAAAGAGAAATGTCTACAAGTATTTAAGCGTCATCGATGAGAGGAGTGCAAGCCTCTTCGTCGACTTGTCATGGATCCGGATCATCCTGACTATTAGTGGAAAAGAGAACCAAACACAGAGACAACCTAGCTAATGCGAAGCTGATCCCATCCATATTTCCCGATTACATCCCACCTCTGGCCGACGCAGTGAGTCGAGATAGTGTGTCAAGAGATTTTGAGTACTCCATGATTACTTCTTACTTACCAAAGGGGATACACGCAGTTCGAGCACAGTAGGACAATATCACAACATTGAAGTTCAATGAATTCAACCGCGGAGATCGCAAGAACTACAATATGCTTGCCCTATATAAATACTTGAAAAGGATGAAGGGGAATAACTCAAAGATAATCCCCCAATATTGGATGATGAAACTTGTGCAGTCCACCCTGTTAAATGTAATGAAGATCCCACACTTCGGAAGGCACCAGGAAGTGAACGCCTATGTCAAGATATTACTTTCATGTTACCATGACAACTAATTATGGTTAGAAATCCGTATTATAGTCAACTTGACATTGATCCATAGGATCACGGGATTAAGTATGTAAGGACTGGACCCACAAGTGTTCTATCCAAGAAAATCCATAGATCACGTGCTAGCACCAAACATCAAGGATACATACAATGATGTTGAAAAGGGAACGCGAGGATACAAGGTATCCCCCATCCAGAATGGTGCAGTGCGCCTAGACTGCCAGCTTATAGCCTAAAATTTAGTAAAGAAGAATAGACCTACACAGGTCACAAGATTTGTCATTGACCTCGCAGGGAAGGGTGTGGAAGGCCTGCAGATGAACTGAGTGAAGTACCTAGTGAATCAACTGGAGCTAGACTGCCGTGAAGCACGGGATCATGGCTATGAGTTTCACTTTAGCTGGCTCTTGATCCTTATCGCCTTTGTTACCTGGGAGATGTAGGAAGGTGCGACCTTCCTGGATATTGAACCATTTGAGCTGCTTGCTGCGAAGTTCACTACCCTTTGGTACTTGAGTGATATGAACAAACAATGGCAGTCAAACATTGTTTTTCACACATATTACCTGCAGCTGAAGAGAACCATCAAAGCTGAAACTCGCATGACTCTGAACACCCTACAAGGGTTCTGACCCCTCATGAAGTTCTACGCAGATCGACACTTCATCTAGATAACAAAGTAAGCCGATGAACACAAGGAGAAGATTCAGTCATACTACAAGCTCACAGAAGAATACCTGGAGGAGATCACTAAGGCCGGGTCCACAGACCTCCTTATCCCCACAGACCCTATAGAGATGTCTGACCATGAAAACCTAGAGACCACACATAAAGAGCATGATACACCCATACCTAGCAGAACAAAGAAGACCGAAGAGGTCCAAGAATTAAGCAGTGCCTCAGGAAATACTTATTCTATATCACCTGACTGAGGGGATGATGACGAAGTAGAAGAACTAAATGGAAAAGGAGCTGAAAAGAAGCTAGGCGAAGTAACACCACCCAGAGATGAGATTGATCCCCTGAAGAAGAGGAAGGTTTCTCCCCTGAAACCTTCTTCCCAGAAGAAATTGAAAGCCACCGTGACCAAGATGAAGACTGTGCTTACTATCGATGATTTTGATTTCATCATCGCAACTCTAAACTACGCTTCACTGGAAATCATGGAGAAACAAGAAGCTAAGCAAGAGGAAATGTACAATAGAATTGAGGTCAAAATTTGAGGGTTACAACAGGCCCTTCAGTCCATCCACACAATCTCCACTGAGCACCTGCCATCAGGAGAACCAGAGGTGGGAGATGAGCCAGCCCAACTCCACCGACTAGCTGACGCAGTCAAAGCTTGCCTTCTTCGTGCTCAAGAAGAAACAGAACAAGCCACCCAGGCCTTGAAGCAAGTGCAAGGCATACTCATAGAATAACACAGAGTTGAAGAGCAGGAGAAGGTTTCTCTCTAGACAAATTTTGAAGAAGAGAGAGTACAGATGTAATAGGAAAAAGAACAGTTAATCGCAGAGAAACTCAAAGTGAAGAAATAAGTCAACACAACACTCCACTCTATGATATGCTTACAGCCACAAGAAGAAGACTAAGTCTTGCATCAAGTAGAGAATCTTGCGGAAGCTATCCAGCAGCTAAAGCAACGAATAACAGACTTAGAGCTCCACACAGTGTCCAACACCCCATAGGATGTGAGGGACCAAAGGGAAGAAATTTCTCAAAGCACAGTTGAGAGAATAAAGACCCTTACCATGGAATGTAAGAAACTCATTGATTGTAGTGCCCAGACCTATGAGAAACTCATGAAGAATCCATAACTGAAGGCACTAGAGTCACAGCTCCAAGAGGAAAAGTATCAAGCAGAAATGATACAAGAACAGTTGAAGCCCCTGTTAGCTATGGATAGAATGAAGTGATCCCAGGAGTAGCGCACTGCCCAGTAGTAGGTCCAAACTATTCAAAGAAAAGTTATGAAAGTAACTCAGAGACTCCAACCTGTACAGGATAAGGATAACCAACTATTCACAAAGATCGAAGGCCGAGGAGCGGAACTGGAGAAAGTCATCACTGCAGCTGAACAACGCCTAGAAGGACATGTCAATGAAGCAGTCATCCAAGAGTTCGTTGAACAAGAGGTTGTGGAACAACAAAAATTTGAAACAACTTGAGCCACGCTCGAGGATTTTGAATTAGAACTAGTCTGATCAGAGTGACTTGGGACGAGTCACAAGTGAGTGTTGGGGGCATGTTGGCCCTTGACCAAGTTTTGAGGATTCTTGGTCATGTTTGACCTGATTTTGAGACTTCGATAGGATGTCGAAGGCAGAGCACAAGACGAAGTGGGGATCATGGGATATCAACCCCTTTTAGGGCCCTTTTTGGGATTTGGGATTATGTAATGGGTATGGGAATGTCGGCCCATGGGTTTGCCCATGCTTAGGCCTATTTTGTATGTATAAATAGATGCTAGGCGATGTAGTGAGGATATAGAGAGATGAATGGCTAAGTGCTAGAGTTGGATATATGTGATCAAGAGTTGCAAGTGCTTTGGTGCATACTATGTGAGACTTGCAGAGCCAAGTTTAAGTCATTACAAGAAACTGTGGAAGGCTATGTGCTTAGATCTACTCAGGGAAGGAGGATCTAGCGAGCTGTGCATATTTCATATTCTCTACGGAGTAGGGTTTTTGAGGCTCTGTGCATGTAACTGATTGAAGAAGCTAATAAAGAAGAGAATATTTGGTATACATAGCACCAAGGTGGGGGTGAACCACGTACATGCTGTGTTGCTATGCTTTGTGCGATGTATTGATGTGTTTATGTGTTGATTTTCTTAGTTCTTTAATATAGATGAATGATCTGTTGATGCTGAGTGCTTAATATTATGGGTGGATGTTAGATATGAATGAGATACATATTCTTAGTGCTTGAATCTACTAGATATGATTTGTTTCATTCTGCTAAGTGCTGCTAGATGCTTGATCTGGTTGAATATTGTGATACTCTGTAATTAGGGTTTAACCGCGCTATAACTGAGAGTGAATATTGTTAACTAATGAGTGCTCTATTAAGTGTTAGAATCACAAATCTGTGTCCTAGCTAAGGTTGCATACATTTGAGTCTTGCAACCACCCCTTCCTCTACCTCAGCTGAGACTTCATTTTCTTCGCAGGTGATGCTGAAAGGGCTGGTAGTTAGGGTTTTTTTGGTGCATTGTTGTAGAGTTGAACCCTAGGTCTACCCCTATGCCAACAGTTATATTTATCATATGCCCGGTTAAAGTTATGGAAGTCGACACAGAGTTAAATTTCACCACTTTTCTTCCTTACAAGAACTAGATTAGACACCCATTGTGTGTGTCTCACTGGGAAAATAATCTTTGCATTTAGTAATTTATTCATTTCTTTCTTGACCGTGGGTTCCAATTTGGGGTGCATCTTTATTAATTTCTGCTGAGAAGGATGATTTTTTTGTTTCATGGGGATGACATGTTGTATTATATTAGGATCAAATGTTTTCAAATCATCATATGTCCAAGAGAAAACATCTTTGAATTATTTAAACAATTTTATAAAAGCAGATCGTGCTTGCTCAAAGCATCCCATTCCCAAATTAATATTTTGGGGATTTTCCTTTGTCCCTAAATTTATCGTCTCATAAATCAAAGAATAACTCTTCATTTTACAATTAACTGACCCCCTAAATTTATCATGTAGGTCTTAAAATTTCTCTAGTATTAAAACAGATCTGGGGATAGAGTTTACTAGATGAGACGTCGATTCAAGAGATCTAGGATTTGATATTACCGTGAAGTTGTGGAAGTTTTCATCGTGAGTGCCTTCATCAATGATTGCGCCTTGGAAAGTGTCCTCCATATGCAAGAAGTTGATGACCTATTGATCATCGTTGAACACTCTCCAATTGGTGATGTTATCCGTGATCGATGGCCTGAACAACAATTCAATCAAAAATGCATTAGGAGAAAGATCTTCTACATTCAATAGTTTAGAAGCAACATTAGCCAATAAATCAACCTCCGAATTACTTAGTCTAGGAATGGAATTTATGTTAAATGCTGAAAAATTTTGCATTAAACTCCATACCTCTGTTTGGTAACTTTTTAGATGTGGTGATAAGCAATGTATGGAATTTCTTACCTACCTGACCATGATTAGTGAATCACTGAATACCATTAAATTTCTTACGTCCATATCCAAATATTTCTTAAGCCCTTGTAGAAGCCTTCATATTCAACGAGGTTATTAGTGCACTCAAACTCTAATCGACAGGCAATGAAAGTCTTATTACCTGCGGGATCAATGAGTACACATCCTACATCGACTCCTTCTTTGGATTTCAATCCATTGAAGTATAGTGACCAGATTTGAGCTTCGTCAACAGTGTTTGGAACACTTGGCAAAGTTGATGACTGAGTGTAGGTCATAACTTCTGATTGCTGCTCTAGATTAGTGATAGGAGAAATTTTGGTCATGAAGTTATCAATGAAGGTATTCATTCCCTGCATTTCAAATGAATTAGTAGATGCGGTAAAAGGTTCGTTTTCATCATTTAGATCCGTCACGGTGTTTTTGAGATAGTGTTCACGATTTATCCTAATTTTATTGGGCTGTCCATTTTTCGGCAGCCACAAATGAGACCAATATGTGGCAAAGTAACCATACAGCTATTTGGACCAGTCCCTTCTTAAAAACAAACCACGGACTTTAGGGATATCAACAACAATAATGTCAATTATCTGATGGACTAGGATTGGAAGATAATCTAACAATAACATCCTTAATTTCACCGATTACCTTTACATTTGTTTGATCTAGCTGAATGATTTTGAGATCAGAAGGTTTAACTTCGACATTAAGTTTTTGACAAACAACTAGCGGGATGACATTTGACGATGCTCCAGAATAGACCATACAATTATGTACATTCCTATTAAAAATTTCAAAAGTTAACAAGAAAGGCGAGACATTTTTCTGAATGTTATCAACATAATTCTGTTGATTTTTAACCATTGTCCCTAAAACAGTTTTATTTACATTTGCCATAGTTTTTTCAGCTAAAACCCTTTTATCTGGAGGTTTATATGTCATTTTAGTCAGTATCTTTTGGGTTGTTTTTAAACCAATTTCTGCTATTTTCTTGCAGCTAGGATTGTTGTTTTGACTATTTTCAACGATACTCTGCAGCATTTTTTGTAGAATAAGGGGAAATTTCAGCAACTCAAAAACATAAATATTAGCCCTCAGTTTTTTTAGATCTTCAATTAGATTGTATTCTAAAATAGGGGCTATTAAACTTTGTTTAATTTCAACTTGCTTCGACTTTTTTGGAAGCACATTATTACTCGCTTCAAAAGAAGGTTTGTTCTGTGTTTTACTTCTTGTGTTGTAGGGATGGACAATTTCAAAATTTGCTTGGAAAATACTGTCAGAGAAGTGACCGAAGATATTGTGGGATGAAAATTCTTCTTCTGGTACTTCTTCCTCAGCTGTGTCTTCGGAAATTTCAGGAGGGGCAGAAGCAGGAATATCATGTGCTTCTAGAATGGTTTGCAAAATGTACTGCAAGCTTTCAAAATTGTTAGGGTCCAAACCCGCACATAGGTAGATCAATATATTCGGATGTAATAAAGGTCAATATTAATAAGGCCTTTCAATAAAATAGAATAAGGCGGATGTAAGAAGACCTAATAGAATCTTCCGCTTCTAGAAAGATCTTCCTCTAGATGTTTCTTTTTAGTATAAATAGGAGTCGAGGGTATGAGAAACCTAGCTTGGAGATTATTGTAATAGAGCGCTGCTCGACTAGAGGTTGCCCCCTCTAAGAGGCTCATGAACATTGCTTTCTGAATCAAAGTGCTATTTCTGTTGTTGTTCTTATATCATTTATGTGTTATTGTGGAGATTATGCTGGCTATATTACTGTTATTTTACAATTTCTAACATTTTATTTCTATTCTGCATATTTATTATATCTGGTATCTTGCAAGTGGTATCAAAACACTTTCCTTGGCATAAATTGTGGGAATTTTTTTTCCAGGGTAGAGACGTATTTCGGTGTCTTTATGCCACAAAGATCTATCATTACATGCATAAACCCGTGGTTGAGGGATTCATACATGCAGAAAATACAAGTGGTTCTTAAGCGCATATCTGTTGGCCACCCTTGTAACCCTTGTTGGTACCCCTTCGAGTGGTAGCGCATCAGACAACACCTGTGTATGGATCAGCCTAGATTTCCTGAAGCCCTCTTTAGATAAACCTATTGGCCACCGGACTACTATAGTGTCACCAAGAACAACACTCAGGAAGATACTCTCTAGTACCTGGGTAGTCGGGTAGTACAACTAAGGGTATGGTCTATCCTCCTTAGTTAGTGCCCTGAGATATTGGGCTAAGTAATACTGTTGGACCCCGCACGTATATCAAAGAGCTATAGCACAAGGCAAACCCTTGTCTGTAGAACCCTTGAATACTTAACCCTTGGGGGACAGAAACATAAATAAATTAAAAACATACCAGATCTATTGTCATGCAACTGTGTTCGGGTTGCCAAGTAAATACATATTTATTTCTGGTTAAGAATTTGGGGATTTCATCACTGCAGTATTCTTCATACTGGAGTATAACTCCGCAGGTGTTAAAAAAAAAAAGTCTGGAAATTTTTTCACCACTATTTGAGATCTATTCCATTGGATTCATCTCTTCTCCCTTATCACATTCATCCATATCATTTTTCGGCAATATTTTTGACCCCGCATGCCCCTTTTCAGTTCACCCATCCTCATGGCCCATACCCGTAGCCAGGATCTGGAAACTCGCTTCAACACCTTGCAATATGGTTTCCTTGAGACCCAAAAAGAAGTGAAAAAACTCAGTGTTACTGTTGCCTCCATCAATTCATCCATCAATACAACCATAAATACAACCATGCAGTCCTCAATGGAGGAAGTCAAACAAGAACTGACCACCCAACTTGAATCTGTCTTTGCATCACTCTGCACCAAACTGAAGATCCCTACAGATGACCCTTTCTCTGAAGCACCCCCAAAGACCGAAGGCAAACATTCCTCCCATTCCCATACCTTTCAGCCCCATCACTTTCAATGTGACCTACACCTTCTGTGGGTGGATGTGACCAAATTTGATGGCTCAGACCCCACTGGTTGGGTAACCCAAATGGAACATTATTTCTCTTTATACGGCATTACATATGACTTGGCCAAACTCTAGTATGGTGTTCTCCATCTAGAACGTTTGCAATGGTGGCAATGGAGAAAAACTTCCCGTCAAGGGTATATTGCTTGAACCCAATTTGTGGCTGAGCTTTATGAACGCTTTGACATGGACACCAACCATTTAGGTCGTTTGACAAAGTTGAAACAATAAGGAATAGTAGAAGACTTCATAGCTTCCTTTGAGCGCCTGGCTTTTCGAACAGAGGGCATGACTGATGCTTTCTTTTGAGAGTGTTTTATCAATGGCCTCAAGGAGGAGATTTGAGCCCATGTCCTCATGGCTCGACTCTCAAGTTGGGTGGAGGCTACTAAATGAGCTAAAGAAGCACAACAAGTTGTATCCTCTCAAAACTAAAAAACCCTCCTTTATCCCTCGCCCTAAACCCATCACTCCCACTACTCCCTCTGCCCCATTAAAGATCCAAAAATTGACCAGAGATGAAATTGTTGAATGCCAACTCAAATGTCTTTGTTATAATTGTGATGAAAAATATTTCCCGGGCCACAAGTGTAAGGAACAAAAGCTTTTTATGGCCATCTCTGAGGATATTTCGGAAGAGGATATTGAAACTCCCCTTGTGTCTTAGTCACCTGAAATCACTGACATAACCCCTCCCTTAGACCCTCCCAAAGTAGAACCCATCATTTCCCTCAATGCTCTCACTGGTTTCTCCGCTCCCCAAACCCTCAAGTTAATCGCTTACATCAAGCATCAGAAGGTCATCATTCTGGTTGATAGTGGAAGCACCCATAATTTTATTCATCGCCGCATTGCTCAAGAAACTCATTTCTACATCCATGCTGTCAACAATTTCCAAATAATGATTGCCAATGGTGGTTCCATGAAATGTGGAGGGTGCTGTGAAAATGTGCATCTCCAAATCGATGACTACCACCTAAAATCCCATATGTTTGCTATTGACATGGGTGGTTGTGACATTGTGTTGGGTGCAAACTGGCTAAGAACTTTGGGTCCCATTCTCATGGATTTTAAGGAATTAACCATGCAATTCGACCAAGATGGCCACCAATATAAATTCCAAGGCATCACTGCTGGTTCACCTGAGGTCATTAGTTCCCATTGCATGGAAAAGCTGCTCAAAAAAGGTCATTCTGGTGTCATTGCCAAACTCCATGCCATACAAGCAATAGAGACACCCCCAGTGCCGCATGACCTCCAAGCCCTCGTTTCTAAACATAAAATGATATTTTCCACTCCCCAAGGACTCCCTCCTTCCCGCGCTATTCATGATCATTCCATTCCCCTTGTACCCGGAAGCCTTCCTCCCAATATCAGTCCATATCGCCACCCCTTTTCACAAAAAAATGAAATTGAGAAAATGGTCCAGGAACTCCTTAATGTAGGCGTTATCCGCCCTAGTACGAGCCCTTACTCTTCTTCTGTAGTCATGGTCCTAAAGAAAGAAGGTTCTTGGAGAATGTGTTCTAACTTCCATGCCCTCAAAAAACTGACCATTAAAGACAAATTTCCCATTTCTGTCATTGATGACCTCCTGGATGAATTGAGTGGTGCCCAATTCTTTACTAAACTTGATCTTCGCTCAGGCTATCACCAAATACGTATGAAAGAGGCAGACATTCCCAAGATGACCTTTCTCACTCATGAGGGCCATTATAAGTTTTTTTTCATGCCCTTTGGCTTGTGTAATGCCCCCTCCACCTTCCAAAGCCTCATGAATCATGTATTCTGTCCCTTTATCCATCATTTTGTCTTAGTTTTCTTTGATGATATCCTCATCTATAGAAAAATCTAGACAGACCATCTTACTCATGTGGATCAAGTTCTCCATCTACTCTCTCAGCACCAACTTTTCCTGAAGAAGTCTAAATGTGATTTTGGTACCTCAGAAGTAGAATACTTGGTTCATCTGGTTGGCAAGGATGGCATCAGGGTGGATCCAAAAAATATTGAAGCTATGCAAGATTGACCACACCCAAAGACTCTCAAAATCTTGCGTGGATTTCTAGGCTTAACAGGGTATTATCGCAAGTTTGTTAAGAATTACGGAAAGATTGCAACACCTCTCACTGCTCTCCTCAAAAAGAACTCTTTCACTTGGACTCCATACGTTGCTCAAGTGTTTCAAACCTTGAATATGGCCATGTGCACCACTCCAGTTCAGTCCCTTCCTGATTTCACAAAGACCTTTGTGTTGGAATGTGATACCTCGGGGAAAGGAATCGACACTGTCCTTATGCAAGAAGGTTGACCTTTGGCCTTCACCAGCAAGCAACTATCTAAAAGGAATCTGGGCAAACCCATTTATGAAAATGAAATGTTGGCTATTCTGCATGCCATTGATCTGTGGCACCCTTATCTTTTGGGGCAACTCTTCCAAATTAATACCAACCATCAAAGCCTCAAGTACTTTCTGGAACAACACATTTCCTCCCTGGAGCAACAAAAATGGGTGACTAAGCTCTTTGGATATGATTATGAGATCATTTACAATAAGGGCAAAGACAATGTAGTGGCGGATGCACTGTCCCAAAAATATGAAGAAGAAGGATCCCTTTTTTCTCTTTTCTTCATTGTACCCGATTGGCTCCAAGCTATGCGCCAGGAATGGTTTCAAGATTCCAAAAGTTCACATCTGATCCAACAATTGCATACCAATGCTCCGGCTCCCCTAGGGTACTCTTGGCTCCAAGATGAGATTCGATACAAAGGTCATTTGTATTTAAGTAAACAATCAAAGCTTAAATCCACGGTACTTTCTGAGCTTCATGTTACACCCATAGCGGGGAACTCAGGGTTCACCAAAACATATGACAGGGTCAAAGGTTCTTTTTTCTGGGATGGTATGAAACATGACATCCATAATTTTGTCGCTGAATGTGAGGTGTGTCAACACAACAAGGGAGAAACAGTCAAATCTCTAGGCACACTACAACCTCTTCCGATTCCACCAGCTATTTGAAAGGATATCTCTATGGATTTTATTACAGAATTACCCAAATCGAGGAATAAATCAGTCATAATGGTGGTTGTGGATCTCCTTTCCAAGTATGCTCATTTATGTTCTCTTCAACACCCATTTACTGCATCCACGATGGCTCAAATTTTCATGGACCAGGTCTTCAAGCTTCATGGCATGCTGCACTCTATTGTTTCTGATCGTGACCCAACTTTCACAAGAATTTTTTGGCAAGAACTGTTTAAGCTCCAGGGCACCCAATTGCATCTCAGCACAGCTTATCATCCCCAGACTTATGGTCAAATGGAAGTTGTCAACAAGTGTTTGGAAACATATCTGAGGTGTTTTTCCTTTGAAAAACAACATCAATGGGATCAATGGTTACCCCTAGCCAAATGGTGCTACAACACTTCCTACCATACAGCTACTCGCATGACTCCTTTTGAAGCAGTATATGGATAGAAGACACCTTCAGTTCTCTCATACTTACCAGGTACCTCGAAGGTCCAGGCGGTTGACCAAACACTTATAGTTCGAGAGGATATTCTTCATAACCTTAAAGAGAACTTGATCATCGAACAGAATCGCATGAAGCAACAAGCAGACCAAGGTCGCTCAGAATGTCAATTTGTAGAAGGGGATCGGGTGTTTCTACGACTGCAACCATACAAGCAAACTTCCCTCAAGGCCGAGCATTGTCAGAAGCTAGCACCCAAATTTTATGGTCCTTCTATAGTTCTCAAGTGTGTGGGACAAGTCGCATATCAGTTAGCCCTGCCTAGTTAGTCGAAGCTACATCTTGCTTTTCATGTTTCATGCTTAAAGAAGGTGATTGGAACTAGGTGCCAAATTCAAACCAACCTTCCAGAGTTAGCTGAAGAAGGATCCATTTGTCTACAGCCAGAATCTGTTTTGGACCAGCATGAGCGTCGCCTGCATCAGAGAAGCATCAAGGAAGTGCTAGTCTAGTGGAAAGATACGACTCCAACAGATGCCACTTGGGAACCAACTACCATTCTGCAGCAGTTTCCACATCTCAAGCCTTGAGGACAAGGTTTTTTTTAAGGGGGCGGACATGTTAGGGTCCTAACCCGCACATAGGTAGATCAATATATTCGGATGTAATAAAGCTCAATATTAATAAGGCCTTTCAATAAAATAGAATAAGGTGGATGTAAGAAGACTTAATAGAAGCTTACGCTTCTAGAAGGATCTTCCTCTAGATGTTTCTTTTTAGTATAAATAGGAGTTGAGGGTATGAGAACCCTAGCTTGGAGATTATTTTAACAGAGCGCTTCTCGACCGGAGGTTGCCCCCTCGAAGAGGCCCGTGAACATTGCTTTCTAAATCAAAGTGTTATTTCTGTTGTTGTTCTTATATCATTTATGTGTTATTGTGGAGATTAAGCTGGCTATATTACTGTTATTTTGCCATTTCTAGAATTTTATTTCTATTCTGCATATTTATTATATCTGGTATCTTGCAGAAATTAAGACCTTCAGTAGTCGGGTTTGGCCGGTTGGGAGGAAAAGGTTTTCTGAATGGATGTTTGAAACTTCCTTTGCTTGAGGATGCCTCCTTGGCTGATCTCTTCAAGTCCACGACCTGATTTGATAGTTTTTGGAAAGCATTCTGCAAGCTTTCTAAGTCTAAAGTTTCAGGTTGATTTTGTCTTGGGGAGGCCTAGCAAGGATTTCTATTTTCTTTTTTGAGGATGAAGCTGTTTCAACTTCACTATTGAGATTGTCTTTTAAGATTAATATATCCTTTTCAATTTGGATTTCCTCCTCGAAGGATTCCAACAGTGTGCTCTTATTATACCTTTTAACCAAAATTTTGATGTTATTATGTCGAGCTTTGGTGTAATATGCGACAATTAGACTTTCGACAGGAATTGAATCTGCGGGAATTCGATTCTTTAATGTAAGAAATATCTGGTTAAAATCTTTTACTTTCTCCTTAGGATTCATCTTTAGACTTGAGAGCTCCATAACCAAGACTTCAGGAGATTTATCATCTCCAAACTTCTCTAAGAAACAAGTTTCAATCTTGTCCCAAGAGATGATGGTCTAGGGCTATTGGGAAAAACACCATGTGGAGGCATTGCCCTCAAAAGTATAAGGAAAGAGTCTACATACTACATCTTCATTTTCTACATTTCGGAGTCTAATGGTCAACATAAATGTTTTTATGTGATCCTCGGTAGATTGTTTAGAATCTGTATCAAATTTAGGCAACCATTTCTCTGGGTGCTTTGGCAATGGATGTTGCAGTCCAGGTACAACCACGACATCTTGATCAAGCCAAGGTCTGGCAGGATTGTTTTGGTTTTCCATGGGTGTTGATGGCATTGGAGGCTAATATGATTCACATGAGGAACTTCCTTCATCAGATGAGTCTCCTCCTGAAGAGGATGGAGATGAACCAAGAGGAGAAGGTGGGATACCAGACCCTCCGACTCCAAGAGTAGGTGATTCAATAGGATTGGTGGTATTATATCCTAAAGGGTTTGAGAGTAGACCAGTGCCTTCAAGTTTTTCTTGGATATCTGACAAATCTAAGGGTTGGTTAAGTGGCCTACCAAGTTGTCTGATACGGGCCAAGGCATTATGTGTCCTTATGAGTGAATGATGAACAATTTCTTGAACGTCGATCCCTTGAGGAGCTGGTGTCACTGGTTCAACATGAAACTTAGGATTATTGTTTGAGGTAGTTGTTGTTTCAAGCGTAAAGTTGTTGTCTGAGCAACTGTGTGTTACAACAGGGGAGAGAGTGTGTGGGGGGGGAGTCTTGTGACCTCCACATGCCATCAATTAAAATCAGGCCCTCCTTCTAGTGTCATTTGTTGACAGGAAAATTTGACATGCCGTCAACTAGAAGAATAGATTCGATCCGGGGTTGTCCAAATAACCCAAGCCATTTGGTGTGACCTATTCTAACGGGTTTAATGGCTCCGTTAGCCAACTAAGGTCCTAAAAAAGAGAAAAGAGGTAAACTAACTAATGCTAAAACTATAATAATCTATGAACTTTAATCTAATTATTTATAAATATATTAAACAGAAAAGAAAATATGAACATATCACTTATAAACAAAATTTACAGGTTGCAAGTTTTAATGAAAAGCTTTGCAAAATCAATGTCAAGGTAATTGTTTTCAGAAGCAAATACAGAAAGAACATTTTTGTATTTTTTGTTTTATAATCATCTATCTAAGAATTATAACTAAAACATGTTTAGAAATAGGATAGAATGATAGTCAAAAGCCAATCAAAGACTGTCCTATTTCACTAGTAAATAAAACGAAAAAAAATAGAAGCAGGTGAAGCTAACCTGTTATTAGTATGTTAATGTGTCCATGCCTCTGTACAATTCAAAGCATCCAGCTGCCCCGCCTATGAAAGAAATCTACATTAGGCTTATACTAAGTTTTTCTGAATAAATTTAAGGTGTATATCGACAGCTAGGATTTAAGAACAAAATAGTGGACACATATGATCCAGTGATCTTATAATTACGAATGATTACAATCATAGAAATATTTATGAAAAGCATTCATTTTTATCTATCAATTAAACATCAAAATAAAATCTTGATATTAAAATTGATACGATGATCAAAGTCATAACATATGGAACAACAAATCATGAATAACATTTAAAACATGAATACAATGGAGCATAATATGTCATTGAGACTAAAGCTATACAACACATTAATATTCCAAAATAAGATAAAAAAAACATAAATGAGACAACATTCACATTGGTCTAAAGCCAAAATTCTATAAGTTGTTCCATTAAGCTATGAAAATCATTTGTCCATAATCTGTTCCAGGCCAAGATGTCTTTTACTTACAAAATGAATAGTGTTTAAAGATATTTGAAATTCCATTTTCCATCTCCTAGGATAGGATAGGATTTCATGAGATCAAAAATATTACAAAAATAGAGGGGTAACAACCACTCATAACTGAGTTGATTCTTCTAAAAAATTAATAAAAGTTTTTACAAAGAAAACAAAAAAGAAAATACTAATCATTCAAATGCATAATCAAACATGTTTCCCCCAGATGATTAGCAACAGGATCTACTATTTCCTGAAAACGAAACAAGAATAAGTTAGACAATTTCTAATAAAAAATTCTAATTTTTTTTATTTAAAAATGACTTGGCTACATAATTGAACGATTCTGTAGCCAGTCTTATCTTAGCAAAAAAATACAATTTCAAACTGATTCAATTCAAAATAGATAACGTGAATATAATAAGAGGAAAATCATTTTACCATTTCAACAATTAACTAAAGATGGATCGGGTAGCTCAGAATTGATTATTTATTTAACACTATTTGTGTTTTTGATCACTATGTTCCCTCTCCTCTTAAGGCGTTTATATTTCCTCTCTGTGTTTACTCTGAGGTCGATATTTTCTTGTCTCAGTGATTCACTTTGAGTTGTGAGTGTTTTAATCCGAGCCTGAAGAATGGGTATATCAGTGTAATATCATTCGATCTAGTGGAAACAAACATCACATTGTACATGAGGAACAATATGTTGATGAAGTATACACTCAAACATAGTTTTATCGGCCTTACCTGTTAGTTTCCCTTGACCAAGCCCAATACCAGAGAACCCCTCCTTACCCTTGAGGCACGGTGAAAAATTCGTGAAAAAGTCATAGGATTCATTAGGACCAAATCTTTGACAATTTGGGTCTTCCAAAGCCAGGAAATCTTCTATTTCAGAGTCTGAGACCTCATTGACCTCCATTGGGCCGATCGATCTCAAATGAGCATCATTTCAATTTCTCAATTTTCTTGAAATAAGACGACCTACTTTTTTATTCTGAAAGCCTAATGTTGTGCATTTTTGTTTTGTTTGTTTGCAAGATTTTTTTGCATCGAGCTTCACAGTGACGTTCTGGCCAACATCAAATTTAGGCATAGGAGGTTCACTTACCTCTAATTCAACATCCTTTTTCTTATGTGAAGACTGACTTGGTATTGCCTTGTCTAGAGGGTTTCTGTTAGGAGAGTCTGTTTCATTACTTGGAATGTCAAGTTGTTTTTTAATCAGTGGCTCACCCGAAATAGGGTTTTCTACAAGAACGGTTGTAGCAAAACTATTTCTTATCAAAAATCCATCCCAATAGTCTCCCATGGTTAACAAGTGGTAAATCAACAAAATATTAATTAAGCCATGATGGAACAGACTAGAGTCAACACTCTGTCCCTTATACCTTTTGGACATTTTATACAGGCTTCTCAATAGATAAAAAGACATGTTTAATTTAAAACCAATGAAATGCATAAGCAGTCATATATGATAGAGGAAAATTAAATGATAATGACCCTTAGAGGTCACGAATTGTTTGAGAATGAATAGCAGGCCATGCCACCTAGGTTTAACCAAAGATATGGGGATACCTTTTTCGCAACAGTTGATTTTCCTAGAGGCCATGAAGAGGCTCCAAGGTACTTATTCAATTTTTGAGTTTTTGAACCATTTCTCGCTATTGGATGGAAGCCCTATGGCTTCACTCACAAACCCATTGGTTACTTCTAACTGGGTATCCCCAATTTTCTCTTTGCACCCATCGAAAGTCTGTGCGAAAACCTTCGCCACCTGAAGGTTATAGCCTTCATATCTTTTAAGGAAGGCATCCCAGCCTTGGCTTCTTAAATCTTTGAGTGCATCATTGTGAGAGAGAAATTCATGACAGCCATTCGACTCTAAACGAAAAACAAGAGCCATAACAAATGAGACTAGAATGTAACAGGGGTGACCCAAAACAATTTTAGGTTTGAATGGAAGGAGGGATAGGAACATATCTGAATGGATAAAGGAAAAACAACCATAAGAAAGCATGCGTGTTATCATAGCATGAACATTGAGGGTTTGATCATAAATCTTTACCATTCCTGGTAATGAAAACCTGACATAGAGAGTCAAAAACCTATACTTGTAATGAAAGGCTCGTTAATGCACTGTGCCAACAAGGTGAGTTAAGTACAGAGTATAGTTGTTGCGCTTTAATTTCCATGACTACTAGCATGGCCATTGTGTATGCAAAAGGTTTTAAAATGTATCAAAACAAACATCCTCATAATTCAAATACAAATCACCTAACCATATAATAATTATATCAACACCCAAAACACCCAAAAATAAGTCATTCAAGTATTGGATTTAGATTGGATATAAACATGATGACCCTTAAAGAGAAAGCCTTGTATAGAAAATATAATACTAAACTAGGTTTTCATGTTTGATTCATGCTTGCAGTCATGAATCAAACATAAAAAAAAATGAAAACACAAACTTAAAGAATTAATGAATATTTTTCTAATCCAGTAATCATCTCAAAATGATAATATTTACAAGATTGAGGTGAAGGCATCTACAGGAAAAGTAATTTGTTGTTCAAATAATGAAATTGTATGGGGCTACCAACAGGTAGCCATAGTGGGAATGTCACTTATGTTAATCTCTTATGATCGTGGTAGGTTGGCTCATGATGAGACCCCCTATCCTTTTTGGGAGAAGGTTTTTTTCTTTATTTATATTTATTTATTTTATTATTATTTCCCCTCTTTTTTTTTTTCTTTTTTTTTTAAGGGAG
>JASDQU010507717.1:1291-16897 GCA_032191745.1 Picea mariana | reverse complement strand
AGTGTGGGATGGTGTAAGAAGTGTAAGAATGCCAAATAAAAATGTTCCTTAGACTCCTTATTATGATGTGAAGGAAAATTATCATTCAAGTATATATATATATATATATATATAGGGGAAATAAACAAATTATGGTGATTAAGGATCATGAAAAATATTAAGATAATTCGAAAATATCAATCCATGAACAATTTGATAAGGTATGCTTAGATATTGCTCAAAAAGAAAATGACAAATCGTTATCATGATGATTAGAAGTGATTCTATTGAAAATTAGTTAGTGAAGTTCGTACCCAAAGGAGTGGCTAAACGTATCAGAAGCATGTTTTGTTGGCAGGAACAAAAATTGTTACTTTCAAAGGAAAGGAACAACAACAAGAACAACCACAAAAAGGAACAACAATTGTTTCTTTCAAATAAACAACGCTATTTGAAAAAAAGGAACGACAATCGCAACAAAGAGAATGAAAACTGTTACATTCGAATGAACGATACTACTCGCAAAGGGAACAACAATCGCAACAACAAAAACAACAGTTGTTATGTTCAAATGAACGACACTACTTGCAAAGGGAATGACAATCGCAACAAAGGGAATGACAATTGTTACGTTCAAATGAATGACACTACCCACAAAGGGAGCAACAATCATAACAAAGGGAACGATAGTTGTTACATTTGAAAGAACGACATGACCCACAAAGGGAGCGACAATCGGAAAAAAGGGAACGAAAAATGTTATGTTCGAATGAACATCATGATGTTGTTCAAATTTTAACCATCTAATTAAGTAATTGGATACCTCCTGCATACATTTTGTTTTTTAGTAAATATAGGATTGATTAGTCATCAACTAAATTTATTTAATTTTTACGGGTAGGTTTATTCAATGATCGCAGTATATTGGATGGTTTACGGTGTCATGCATTCATTTTCTATTTACTACAGTTGTGCATTCTTTTAGTGCAGTCGCCCAACTTTTTGCTGCAGAACATGACATATTCATCTCCTGTATAAAACAAGGTTTATATTTGATGGATTTTTCAAAATGAGACAAGAGCAATTTGAAGTTTTGAATAAGGAACAAAAAGTGTTCTAATTATATTTCATTACAATCATCTTTTCTAGTTTTTGTTCTCCAAAAATCTTTATAGTGACTTTTCTAGAAAGTAAAAACCTAAAAACGCAATCAAATCTTTAAAGAAAACTATATACAATATGTACAGTGATGGAAAGACAACAATTTCATGGAGATGAAGCTATTGGGTTACCTTCCCAGCCAACTAAAATATGAACAGTAGGATCATTACTTACTTCTTGGAAAATAGATTCTTTTCAAAGCGGATGATGGGTAGAGGTGTAGTCGATGTGCATTTACCAGAAAAGGAGAACCAGACCCGTCGATGGTAGCTAAGGTGATAGTTCCATTATCATGGAATTATCTGATTTCATATGGAACCAGTCACCTTGTTTGCAATTTTCGAGGAAAATCCTGAAATATGGAATCATAGAGAAGCACTCAATCACCTTTCTGGAAGGATTTCTTCTTGAAATGATTATCGTGCCAACTAGCTCTCTGCTGCTGAATAACAATTGTGTGTTGAAGGGAAAAAAAACGTGCTTCATCTAACTCATTGAGCTATTGTAAGCACTGTGTGTGTGCTTCGGTAAGATCCAGTTCAATTTCCTAGGCCATTCTCAAAGTCTTGATCTCAAATTCAATTGGAAAGATAGTCTCTTTTCCAAAGACTAGGTGATAAGGAGAGTATCCAGTAGTGTTACGCCATGTTGTGCGATAGGCCCATAAGGCATTTGGAATCTTGGCTTCCCAATTTTGACAGTTTTTTGAAACTATTTTTGTCAAGATTGCCTCCAAGACTTAATTGGTACTTTCCACCTATCTGTTTTCCTGTGGGTGGTATGGGGAGGTAACCCTATGTTTAATGTGATAATTGCGTAGAGTGGCCGAGATTTTATGTGCTATAAATTGTGAACCTCCGTTTGTGATTACTTCCCTGAGTAATCCATAGCATACAAATAGTTCAAAGAAAAAATTAATGATTGCTTCCTTAGTTGCGTTTGACAAGGCCACTCTTTCTACCCACTTGGTCATATAGTCTGTTGCAACTAGTATGTAAGATTTCTGGCTTGATTTTGGGCTAAAAGGGCCAACGAAATACAATGCCCATATCTCGAAAGGTTCCATCACCACTTGTGGTTGCAGGGGAATTTCATTAGCTTGGCCTGGTCGGCCCATCCTCTGATAGCTGTCGCAGGCCTCGACATACTTCTTTGCATCTTTGAATATTGAAGGCCAATAGTAGCCCATCTATAAAAACTTATGCCCAGTTCTATTGTTTGCAAAATGTCCCTCACAGGGCTCATCACGACCCACCTTCAAGACATCATAAATTTCATCATCTCTGACACATCTTCGGCTCTGAAGATTAAACCCTGTGTGGAAAAGATATCCACCAATCCAGGTGAACCGTGCATTGCGTTGAACAATTAATTTCCTCTCTCTTGATGACAGGTGTGCTGGTAATCTCCCAACGACCAGATAATTTTCCACATCAATGTACCAAGGCATCTTAATAGTGACAACGAACAAGTGTTCGTCTGGAAATTGGTCTTCAACTATCAAAGAGTTATCTGTTTTGGGTACACGTGACAAGAAATCTGCAACAATATTCTCTCTTCCGGGCCGATCCCTAATGGTGATGTTGAATTCCTGTAATAGAAACAACCACCGAGTAACCCATCCATTAGTAATTGGTTTGTTAGCTAAATATTTGATAGTAGAATGATCAATATACATAATAACCAGATAGCCTGTTATATAGTGGCAAAATTTAGTAATAGCATGTATAATGGCTAAAAATTTGTTTTCTGTTACTGTGTAATTTAATTCAGCAAGAGCAAGATTTTTTCTAATAAAATAAATAGCATAAGGTTTCTTGTCTTCTTCTTGTCCAAGGACAATGCCTATAGCGATATCTGATGCATCTAAAGAGATGTGAAATGGTAATTCCCAGTTTGGTCCTCTCAGCACTGGTGCGGTCAAAACTATCCTTTTAAGCTCTACAAATGAAACATGACACTTATTAGACCATTGAAATTCCACATTACCAGTTAAAGCATGTAAATGTGCAACTATTCTTGAAAAAATTTCTATGAATCTACGATAATATCCTACACAACAAAGGAAACTACGTACCTCAGTTTGTGTATGAGGTGTAGGCAAATTAAGGATTACCTCTATTTTTGTTGGGTCTACCTTGATTCCATCTACAGAAACATAGTGTCCTAGTACCACACCTTCATTCATCATCATGTGACATTTTTCATGACTCAAACATATCCTGGTAGCAATGCTTCGTTCCAATACCTTCTCTATATTGCTTAAATCTTGATCAAATTCAGTTCCATAAGTGGTAAAATATTCTATGTAAACTTCAAGTCCTTCATTAATTAAATAAGAAAATATGCTTAAAATAACTCTCTGGAATGTGGCCGGAGCATTACATAATCCAAAGGGAAATACTTGGTATGCAAAAGTAACCCAGGGACATGTAAATATAGTTTTATCCTGGTCTTCCAGAGAAATATGAATCTGATTATAACCGCTAAAGCCATCTAGGAAAGAGAAAAATTGCTTCCCTGCTAAAGTATCAAGAACCTGATCAATAAAGGGTAGGGGAAAATGGTCCTTCTGGGTAGCTTTATTGAGTTCTCTGTAATCTACATAGATTCACCACTTATCATTCTTTTTAGGGACGATTACAAGTGGAGAGACCCACTAGCTGCCTAAAATAGGATATATGAAATCTACATCCAATAGTTTCTGTAATTCTTCTTTGACAACGTCCATGAGATGAGGGTTTAATCTTCGTTGGGGCTGTCGGATGGCTTAGGCATATTTTTCAATACAAATATGATGTGTACATAGTCGGGGATCAATTCCCTTCATGTTGAGATACTCCCAAGAAAAATCCTATTGATATTTAGAAAGGATTTGAATCAATTTTTGTTGTTGTTGCTCATTCAAATTGGCATTAATATTTAGAAATATTCCTGGTGTGATTTCAACTGTACTACCATTGTGGACAATAGTAGTGGGAATCTGTTGCTCCATCAATTCTTCCAAAGGATCTCCTTGTGCTTCTTTATCTAAAACAACTTTTATTATTTGACATGTTGGGTTGCGTACAACAGTTGGGCTACTAATGAAGCTTTTGATCACATCATATTCCAGTTGATTTATGAGACCAAGATCTTCTTCTAATGTGAGAGGATATCGTAGGTTTTATTTTGGATATCTAGGTGGTTGCAACTGCTCATGTATGACAAGAAAACTTGGTTTAGCTAGAGGATGCAAGATAAGGTTCTTTATAGAACTTCCTCTAGCAATTGTCATGTTTTCTGTGCGACATCCTATGTATGCATATTTTTTTGCTAGCCATGGTCATCCAAATATTAATGGGTTTCCATCAAGTCTACTTCTTAGGTTGATAACTAGGAAATCAACTGGGTATTCCCATGAGTCGACTGGAATTTCTATGTCCTATAAGGTGCCGACTGGTTTAACCACCGATCTATCATCTAGTTCCAACATAGTTAAAGTAGGTTCAAAGGAGGTGATACCCAGAATATTACAGGTATTAGTAGTCAGAATATTGATGGCTTCCCCCAAATCCACTAGACTTGTATTTGGAAAACAAAACCCTGTATCTAAACTGTTACCATGGGATTCCCTGGGTCTGTGTACTTGACTAGCTACTGCTTTCCTAGAATAAGATTGGACAAAGTTCCTACCACGTGAACAGTTGAGGGATTCTTAGTTTTCCTTTCAACCTTCTTCCCACATAGTTCTTTAATTGTTTTTTCATAAATTGGGATGCCTTGTAAATCCCGTAGGAGTGGAATTTTAACACATAAGTTATTTAGTTCCCCGACGATATCAAAGTTATGATATATGGCTAGTTTTTCTATCATTATCCTTTTGGGAAAGAAGGGAGAAGAAATTACATCTTTATCAGGTGCTTTTTGCTCGACTGTGTTTTCTTCATGTTTTGTTTCTTCTGTTATGACCACAGTCAATGGTTTTATTGCTGGTAGTACATCATTCTCATTCTCCTATTATTGATGAATGTCACTTTCCTCAGAAGAAATTAGACATCCTTATCTCAACCGGAGTTCGTTGCACCCTACAGAGTTGGTTTCACCCTCCAAATTCTCGACAATTTGCACGAGTTGGACTGGTCTGGTATTAGGATTCGGGTTAGTTGAGTTGGTGATTAAGGGCGCATTTGAGGTTGAGGATTCTAGGGTAATTGAAGTGGAGCTTTTAAAGTGGGCTGAGCTTGAGGATCCATTCCCATGGGTTGATTGGTCAGTCCCATGGGGGGTTTCCAATTTTGAGTCCAATTGGGGGCTTGGGCAGCTGTGCTAGTCCACTGTGAAGGATAAGGGTTATTATTTGAATTCTACCAAAATGGGGTAGGGTATTGCAAGTTAGACCAAGTAGGATTAGCAACTGGTTGATTTGGCCAGGGTGCAATAGTATATTGTTGGGACTTCCATGTGGGGTTAGCAAATGGTTAGCCCTGCCATGTGTTTCCAAAATTATGTTGTTGATTATACTTCCCAGAAAATAAAGAAGAAGGGTATTGTAGCGTACCTGGGGGTCGATATTTCCACTGGCGATGTTGATCCATTAGATATACCGGTTCTATTTCCTATTCTTCTTCTTTAAATACATATTTTAGTCCTGGGAGTGATGGACATTTCTTTGTTGCATGGTCTTCGGCATAGATGGCATGGGTCTGAACCACATCCAAGGGACACTCTCTTGAACCTTGTTTCCTTTTGCATTGTGGAAAAAATATAGCCAACGACTGTTCTTCTTCTACTTTTTTCTGTTTAACCTGCATAACATCCAATTGTGTAGTCAGAGTACCCAAAATTTCATTTTTAAAATTTTCTAAAATATTACCAATTTCTTCTTGGGTGACGCTCCCACTAGTGATGTTGCTACTTCTGGTGATGGGGGTTCATATTCCCGATCTGGTCTGTGTACTACCATCTGAACACCTAATACACAATTGGACAATTTCATCATACATTTCTTGATAAATATCACCTTTTCCCATTAAATTCAATGTTTCTACCCATTCATCCTTCATACATTTTATTAGAGTGGCTTTAAGTACCTCACCTGGTAGTGTTCCGTAAGGTGATCTCTGCAGGTTATATTGAAATCTTTCGACATATTCCTCTAGTGTTTCATTTTCGTTTGTAGTCATTTTAAAGATTTCATCCTTTAAATCCCTGGTTCTACATTAGCCTTGATATTTCATAAGGAAGGCTTGTTTCGTTTCATCCCATGAATTTATAGTTCCTCCCCCCAATCCCATAAACCATCGTAAATATGCTCCTTTTAAAGTGGAATGGAATAAATTTAGTTTATGGGGTTCAGAGGTATATTCATAGCCTCTACACATGACATCAAACTCAAATAAGAACACGTCAGGATATCCTGAGATCAATCCATTGAAGGTTGGAAGATTATGTAGTGGAATGACTTTCAATGGTGCATTAGCAACCAAATTGACTATAGGATATTCCAAGGTGGAAGTCTGCGGCCACGACTGATTTTTATGTGCCATTTGGTTGAAGATATCCAATAGCCTTCAATGATTTCTTGGTCTGGGTGTTCTATTTGAGGTGATTGATTACTTGGTCCCTGAGGAGATTTAATCACGCTACCTATGTCTGGGATTTCAGGTATTCCTTCTCCTACCAAAATCACAAGAGATCCAGGTTCAGGTAGTGGTGGGTTTGTCTCAGCAATTCCACTGGTCTCCCCTTCTCCTTCTTTCAAATTACAAGAATTTCCCTCATCTAAAGGACTGAAAAGTGGAGTATGTGTATTTTGGAAACTCTGTTCAGTTCCTTCAGTTCCACTATGAACCTCAACATGAGTTGCAGTTGGTGAATTTGCTTCTTGAGGGATTCGGGTAGAACCTTTTTGAGGTCCAACTGAAGCTTGAGATTCAACTTTTCAGATGATTTCATCTATGAAAGTGCTCCTTCCAGGGGGCACCGGGCCCTAGTATTTTGCAGTTTTTGGTGGGGGTTTTAATTTTTCAGGTTGTTTCTTCTTAGTCATACACAGAGACACAAATTCTATGCACCTATATAACCTCTATGCATCAACTGAAGGTAGGTTTTGGCACAAGAATTTTACTTGTTGCCTACATAGGTTCTTACCTTGTGTTTTCAATACCTCATCCTCTAGAGATGCAACCTATGCTATCATTGAAATTCTCCCTGACAACGATGCCAAAATGTTGGGCTCTAAAGATGTCCAAAAAAAAACCTTAGTCTGACATTGATTTATCGACTGAGGATTCATATTCTCTTTCAAGAATGTCAGCAAAGTCTATGTAGATAGTCATAGAGGTTTAAATCGTGTAGATAATTTAGCTACAACAAATCTGAGTCTATCTAAATTACTACAATAATCAAGTTCTTCACGCATTCATTAAAAACTCTGAAACTAATAACTCACTCAACAAAATTTTAATCTGAACAATAACACACCATGAACCAAATCATCAATTAATTTATTGAATTCATTCGTCTAAGAAACAATAATTTAATCTGTGAAAACACTTAATGAATCGATCTCTTAATGATTAATTAATCTACTAGAAAAGAACAATGATCTACTGAATATTTAAGAAGGAACAACAAATGTGATTTTAACGAAAGGAACAACAAATGAGA
The DNA here is from genome assembly GCA_032191745.1 of Picea mariana. Taxonomy (NCBI): domain Eukaryota; kingdom Viridiplantae; phylum Streptophyta; class Pinopsida; order Pinales; family Pinaceae; genus Picea; species Picea mariana. The sequence continues at coordinate 9,106 of JASDQU010507717.1, read as the reverse complement.
ATTTAACGAAAGGAACAGCAAATGAGAATTTAAATGAAAGGAATACATAAGCGATAAATTAACAACAATTGGAAATGGAACGCCAATCGATAATCTTCAAATGGAATGTCTATTCTCTACAAATGAATAGCATCATCAATTCATAAAACAATAAACACATTAATGAGTTTATCCTAACTGTTGAAAGGAGATTCAAATCACAGAACTAAAAACATAATTCATATGATTATAGGTGAGACAATAGCTCTTGTCGAATGGGCCCACGGTCTTCAGAAGATACTGCTACTAAAAACTCAGTACACAGAAATGATCAAAACCCTTGAATCTTTCATTAATTACATAATCGATAAATCATTTACAATGGATTGTTATACAGGATTTCAATAATTAAGAGATCCGAATGTTTGGTTAAATTCCTCCTATTTTCTCTATTGTTCACTATCCTTTATATATTACAATGAAATAAGTAAATTAAGTTATCCTGAGGATTGAGAGATCCTAAGGATTGCTTTTACTATTTATTAAGATTGAAAGATAAAGACTCAATATTCTTGAGAACCATTTTGTGCCTGATTTCTTCGATCTCCAATGGCCTGTGCATCTTCATAATCTTCTTAACTACCTTGAGTTAACAACAATTGTCCAGTTTTGCATAAAATCAAAATAATTCAAGCCAAAGTTCAGAAAATATCTAATATCATTTAATAATATATCCTAAAGACTTTTTAACCATTTTCTTCCCTAATTGCTTCAAATTAATAGAAAATTCATCAAAGAATATATCACAAATCAGAGTAACGAAGAGAATATTTATACCTTTTTCTCAACTCAACAAACATCATCATGATATGAACCATAAATCATATACCTACCATGGCCACAAGATGGAATCTTTGCTACCTCCATCTTGGAGAATTCTCCAACTTTCTCCTCCATAGCTTGTAGCTACAGCCATAGTTTTCTCTTTTCTTCTCCAGACTCTTGAAACAAACTCCTCAATTCAACATTCTTTTCTTGGATGGTTTGGTTGATTTCTTCAAGCTCATGAAGCCATGCATTCTTTGATTCTTTTCCCATCTTGTCTTCAACACCTGCAATTCTTGTCAATCCTTCTCGGATACCACTTTATCTGAATCTGGAGTGACCTTGATACCAAACATGATATGGTTCTAGGTTCACTTAATGGAAGGATGAATTATAAGATAATTTTAATTGAACTTGATTGCATAAAAGTTGAAAATTGAAGTGCTTATAAAGGCTTGAATCCAAATTGAATATGAACTTGGTGCATGAGTTTTTAGTCTCATAATACATTACAATATGCATTTAATAATCATAATTGTGGAAATAAAGATATGCATAAGAAACATGAGATAATCACATAAGAGGAAGAGATCACCGAGTTGTTAAAGGAGTTCACCATAACCTTATGGCTACATCTCCAGATCTTCTTGGAATACAAATCACTTGTCATTTCTTCTCCCAATGTGGGGCTGACTCTCCTTTATAGATAAGGGCTACAACTTCTCCCAAATGAAGGGGAAACAATGCTCTCCCAATGTGGGGCACAAATCTCCCAATTTAGGGGCTCACATACTCTCTCAATTAATGGGCTTACAAATTATAAGCACAATCACTTGATTCTCACCGCAAATAACTCTTTCCAAAAGAGCCTCAAAGGGCCTCCCAAAAGCCTTTTAATAAAGGGGCTTAAACAAGTTTTCCTAGCTCCATAATACAAAATTACAAGATCCATGAATTTAGGATCTAGTACCTACCCAAGGAAAAAAATGAAAAAGACCCTTAACTTCCTCCTTGAGACTAGGAATCCACTTGTAATAAAGTGAGGAAGAGTCCAAACCAACTCATGAGACCCGTAACTTCCTCCTTAAGACTAGGAAACTAATTTCCTCTTAAAATTAGGAAACTAATTTGTGAGTTGGGTTCTCACAACTAATTTCCGGTTTTTACAATTAAATGAATAATATGTAAGATTTTACAACTCACTTCAAGTATTAATCATTTATTACAATTAAATCATTCATGATTAATTAATTATTCTTTTCCACTTATCATTAATTATCATTTTAATTATTTTTTTCTCCATGGTGTGCAAAGTTAATGATTTTCTCCATGGTGTGTAAAGTTTAATGATTTTCTCCATGAAGTTAATTCTTTGTGTGGAGATCCTCTTGGATCATTGTATGAGGTGAAATAGATCCAATACCCTTAATGTCCCACCAACACTAAAAGACAAATTAAAAATGTAAATGCATATGATGTCTAACAAATTAAATTATTATCATTTATGTTGTCATTATTCCCTCATCATTCCATAGAGGATAAAGACAATTTTTTTTGAATGGAAGGTCAAAAGTCGGAAAGGAGGAAGGCCAATAGTCAAGGTGAATTTCAATAAATAGGGGGATTGTACTTGAATCAAGGGATTTTTCCTCTTTGAGCTTTCATGTACTATTGTTGAAACTTTTAATGAGGAGAAGCCTGTTTGGCCAAGTTATTTTCGGGAGAACTTTGATTCTTGTGTTGCATGTGTTTTGGAATATTCTACTGTGTTTTTCTCAGTCCAGGGTTGTGTAAGAATGAATTTCATATTACTATATATTATTATGTGTGAATGTTGCATTCTTATTTATTTTCTCTAAGTAATATTTGTTTGAATATGTGAACATAGGATTGTATATGATTGTTTAAATGCTATATTATTCTTGGTTCGCAATTATTTACTCATATTATTGTCTTTATTATGTGTGAACTATTTTCCCAGGAAATTGATAGGAGCACGTCTAATTATATGTTTTATTTTTGGTTACCTTAAGTTTGTACGAATGCATTCATATAAGACTAGTTACATTTATTTCTTTAGATTAGGAATCATCACCAATGGACTAGGCCACAATTGGTAAACCCCAAACCAGAAATGGTTGTCAGCCCAAAATCTGGATGGGTTCCCTATTCCAAATGGTGGGAGTTCTAATTGAGACTTATTAATGAGGGTAATCCCTATTGTTGATAAAGGTCACACATGTTGTGTCAACAGAATTGGCGCTAGAAGGAGGGTTAGATGACAATCCTTCCCAAGTGGAGTCATTTCATTAGATTGTTTTAACCATCCCATGGATCCTCTCTGTATCTTTGTATGGGATGACCCTTTGAGTCTCCTGAGACCCATTGGGGGTGTCTCATTCAAGGAAACTAATCTTTTGTCAAACTTAAAGTTTGATGGTGAAAGGAATGTCTTTTCATTCATGCATCTCAATCAGTTTAACATTGCACAACATAATATCAAAAATGTGCGAGACAATGAAATATGTTGATTATTTATCCTCACATTAGAATGACATATTAAATCTTGGTTTTGGAAATTACCAGTGAAATCGATACATATTTGGAGAAAATTCATGGAAGTCTTTATCATTTCTCATGTAGATTAGGATTATGGTGAACTCTTTGATAAAGTTGAAGAAATCCATAGGATCATAAGTGAACCTGTGGATGATTTGTTTCAAAGATTCATGCAGATTTATTGTAAATTTCTTGAAAGTGACAAACCCTTAGAGAAATAAATTCTTGATCGGATTGCATATCTTGTAAGTATTTCTAAAGGGTGCAATCTAGGTAATACACATATCTTTCATTGACAAGATTCAGATCTGTACAATGAATATTCAGTCACCTCAAATCCAAAAGAAATATTTTCAAACATACAAACCATTCTATATTACCCTCATAAATATGATACTCTACAATCTAATTTCGATGAGTAATCCAAGGGGAATGATTGAAAAAATGATTTCAAAATTGTATTAATTAACGAATCAATTAACAAAATTGTTGTAGATTTGAATGATGGTTTAGCATTGGGAAGCATAGTAATGGAAGAAGGAGGGAACACTATTTATAGCGAGCACTTTGTTGCAACTATAAGTGAATTTATATCAAAAATCTTAAACCCTTTAGTCCATATTGGGAACAAACTAGTGACTCTATTTTTGCAAATCATGGATATGATATGATCTGTAAAAAAATCTCATATTCATGAAATACATTCAATCTCAGAATTTGAAGATACTCATTCTCTTTATACAAATTTGTTGGTGATAATCACCCACATGAGCACCCACTTGTTTATGATGCAATGAAATATTTACGTTACTCTTTCAATGATAAAATATTGAATGATAAACGAGAACAACAATATTTCCAAGATTTTATTGATCAAAGACTCATTCTTAATGACAGTCCATATAGGATTCACATTATTGAAAGTCCTTTGCAATTTGAATTTATGGAACACATTCAAATACAGTTTGATCATGACAACCATGTTTTCAATGATTATTTTTCTATTTCAGAATTGATTGTGAACATTGATACACCATTCATTGATCCCATGCAATCTTAAATTTCTAATCTCAATGCACAAATGTTAATAAAAAAGGATGAAAATTATTTAGAATGAAAAACATTTTCAGATCCCCATGTGGAAATCACACCAAATACACAAATTGCCACCATGAAAGACATAAGAAACATCAAGCTGATCCAAGAATCATTGTCACTTATATCTGCTCTAGTATTGCAAGTTAATCTTCAGGGGTAGTCACATCACTCATCTTTGATTTTTTTTTTCTCAATACTTTAGCACTCCTCACATAATTTTGATGATGCTAGAGGAGAGATCTTGGAGTCATCGTTTCTTCAACATTTCCCTCAAACTAGCATGTACAATCATTCCTCTTAGCATGTGGGTTATGTAAAGTGTGGGCCCAGGGAAACTCTCCTAGATAATGAGTCACTTCGGTTTTTACAGATAGTTATGTCAGGTTCTCATTGTATTTCTTTGAGTGGGCCCAGGAAGACTTTATTAGATAATGAGGAACTGCGGTTTCAACTGATGGTTATGTCAAGTTCTCATTATCTTTCTTTGACATTTGGAATAAATTATACCAATGATATTAAGACTCCCCCACAAGGAACATTTCAAGTAAATTTCATACATGAGTCTCATAAGGTATGCCACTGATTTTTAAATTTCTTCCAACAATTCTATGGTGGTCATTGAAAATTTTATGATGAAATTGAATCTAGGTTGGAGGTATCTTACATGTCTACATTTTCCATGAATGATAATGTTACCAACTTTCACATGCTGGATAAATATTTAATTGATTCAATTCTTCGCATGTTTGATCTCTTACTACTCGAATTTCTGCTATTGAATTTTGACAAACATGTGGTTGCAGGTTTGGAGTTGCTTGAATGGATCCATTGGCACTATGCTTTCACATAGTCCTTTTTTAGCTAGTGTAGGATAGAGTAGGAATAAGAGTAGCATAGTTCTTTTTATTTCCTTTCTTCTTGAATATTATATATATTTTCTTCCATTTCTTCTTGTGTAGCATGTATTTTGGCTTATTTTGGTCTTGAATAAAAGCCACCAATTGTCATTAGTTCATGTTGTGACTCAAGATGGTTTATTTTAATCCTAGTTTATTTTTTCATATTGTTATTGCACAATTTGTACTTGTCCAAATCCCAAGACAACTAGGGGAATTTGGCGTAACTACATGATAACCTATCACTATCACCTTAACATGAAATCCCCACATTTTAGGGATAGGCATGGTTTATCCCAGGAGAGGTGTCCCCGGTAATATAAAGGGTTGGAAAGCTAAAGTTATTGTCAAGTTTATCCCCCCTCTCATTGGTTACCAAAATCACAGGGTCTATGTCTAAGAGATTGAGGAAAATTAAGAGTAATTTGTGTACCTATTTGAAACACGAACAATAGAGCGTATATATGGGAATTTCCAGTACAAAATGATAGTAAAGCCTCAAAAGATGATAAATAATGTGAATATAAGCTAGATGATATAAAATTTCAGCAAAATGAAAGTTTACAACAACAAAAAGTATTTTGTAACTGTTGGATTACTGAGAGGGGGGGTGAATCGGTAATAATGTAATTATAATCCTTTTTCTTCAAATGTTATATCAATGTAGAATTATTATCCAATAATGAGCAGTAATAAATAAACAATCACACACATGCATAGTACACAAGTGTTTTACGTGGAAACCCAAATCGGGAGAAAACCACGGAATGCTTTTTCTTATATGTATTGAAGAATTACATTCATTGGAAGCACCAACTTCCTTTGTTTTCAGCTGCAAATGGAAGGAGGCTCCAACCTCCTAGTTTCTCAGGCTACAACCTGAGGGAAGATCCAACTCCCCAAATCTCTGGCTACAACCAGAAGGAGTCTACAACCCCCAATGTTCTCCAGCTACAACCGGAAGGTGGCTACAACCACCTGTCCTTGCCCTGCCCTGCCACTCTGAAGTAGAAGTAGAATGATGGAACCACTGTCACACTATCACTGTGAGATATACTACTATAAACCTATACCAATAAGTCTGAACCATGCATCAACCTGTACCTCAACCTGTAATCAAACTGTAATCAACCTATACCATAAACAAGTGCATCAACCATGCACCAACCTGTAATCAACCTGTACCATAAAAAAGTGCATCAACCATGCACCAACCTGTAATCAACCTATACCATAAACAAGTGCATCAACCATGCACCAACCTGTAATCAACCTGTACCATAACCAAGTGCATCAACCATGCACCAACCTGCAATCAACCTGTACCATAAACAATTGCATCAACCATGCACCAACCTGTAATCAACCTATACCATAAACAAGTGCATCAACCATGCACCAACCTGTAATCAACCTGTACCATAACCAAGTGCATCCAAAAATGTACCAAGTATGTTCCAATCATGTTTCAACTACTCATAAACTATGAATCATCAATATTTACCAACATCATCAACTATACACTTCATGTATGTGTCAACTCATCAACTACTTGTCTCAACCATGTACTCAACATGTGCCACAACCAAAATCCCTCATCAATTTTATCATCCAAATATGATTTGTAGCTCTGTAATATACCTGGTGTATATCATCACATTTCTGCAAACCTTCCTTAACTTTAAAACAAGATACTAGCATTTTCATCAAACTTTTCTTTAGTCTCACATGCCCAGTTTTGGATTAGTCAACAACCCTAACTTGAAGTAATCATAACTTTGAACCTGTAATGTATAAATCTCTAAAACTGATATAAAATGTTCTTCAGTGTGTTTTATGCAATTCCTCCAAGTGGCACTACTTGGAACCTCTCAGAAAAGGAGTTATAGCAAAAATGACAAACCTTGCTGAATTCTGGCTTATTCTAGAGAGCGACCTTGTAGAGCGTGCCCTGCACAAAATTTTTGATTAAATGATCTGAAAATATTACAAAACATACTATAGACTGTACCCTAACCAAAACATTTTTTCTCACTTAATGTGGATCTTTTATGAAGAAGTTATGACGTTTTTACCCGAAACACCTGATTTTGACTAGTTTCAGGACTAGCCACAAACCCTATTTTCCACAGAGTTTAAATCCCAAAATACAACGACCCACAAGATGAATTTTTAACCACAGATACTTGGATATGTTTTATCACTTTCATAGAAATTTTAGGATCTGAATCATTATAGAAAAAAGGTTATAGCGAAAATGGTGAGATGACCTGAAAATAACATACCTTAGAAAGCACCATCAAAAGAATTTATCCTTCCTTGCATTTCGGCCTTCTTTTCTTCACTTTCCTCAGAATTTCGTCTTAGATATCATTTGTAAACCTCAGAAACATATAGATATTCAATATTCTCAAGTGTGATTCAAATGAGAGAGCCTTTCCTCTTATTTATACACTCC
>JASDQU010507716.1:10332-21362 GCA_032191745.1 Picea mariana | reverse complement strand
TCAACGTTGGCCCCATTTGTAGGTCATTGTTTCCCATGTCTAGTCCTAGTACAATGTATTTTTGTTGTTCCTTTTAAAATTCGTTCGACAGTACACACTTTCCTACACCTAGTACTGCAAGGACATATTTTTGTTGTGTTGATTAAAAAATGAACAAAAAAAGAGGAATTTTTCATCACTGCAACTATGACACAGATACATTAGTGTATAATATACAATGTAGAACCTAAAATAAAAATGAGGAAAGGTTGATGCAAACTTAAAACTTGTGTCAACCAATTTGTGCATTGATTTGAAAGAAATATCAGGTTTATGGTTTACATGATGAATTGATGATGGAAACAAGTGGGTGTGTGAGTCAAATTTGAGTCTATAAACCCTCCCATATCGTTAAGGCATGTGAATAATCTATCCATGTCAAATTTTAGTGTATACAGAAACAGTTTGAAAAAAATTCAACGTTGGCCCCATTCTTAGGTCATTGTTGCCCATGTCTAGTACTCCTAGTACAATGTCTTTTCATTGTTCCTTTTAAAATTTGTTCGACAGTACACACGTTCCCTCTTCTAGTACTGCAAGGACATATTTTTTTTGTGTTGATTAAACAATGAACAAAAAAAAAAGGTATTTTTCATCACAACTATGACACACATACATTAATGTATAATATGCAATGTAGAACCTAAAAGAAAAATGAAGAAGGGTTGATGCAAACTTAAAACTTGTGTCAACCAATTTGTGCACTAATTTGAAATAAATATAGGGTTTGTGGTTTACATGATGAATTGATGATGGAAACAAATGGGTGTGTGAATCAAATTTGAGTCCAGAAACCCTCCCATATCATTAAGGCATGTGAATAGTCTATCCATGTCAAATTTCAGTGCATATAGAAGCAATTTGAAAAAAATTCAACGTTGGCCCCATTCATAGGTCATTGTTTCCCATGTCTAGTCCTATTACAATGTCTTTTCATTGTTCCTTTAAAAATTCATTCGGCAGTACACACGTTCCTAGACCTGGTACTGCAAGGACATATTTTTATTGTGTTTATTAAATAATGAACGAAAAAATAGGATTTTTCATAACAACTATGACACAAATACTTTATTGTATAATACACAATGTAGAACCTGAAAGAAAAATGAGGAAATATTGATGAAAACTTAAAACTTTTGTCAACCAATTTTTGCACTAATTTGAAAGAAATATAGGGTTTATGGTTTACATGATGAATTGATGATGGAAACAAGTGGGTGTGTGAGTCAAATTTGAGTCCAGAAACCATCCCATATCGTTAAGGCATGTGAACAGTCTATCCATGTCAAATTTCAATGCATACAGAAACTGTTTGAAAAAATTTCAACGTTGGCCCCATTTGCAGGTCATTGTTTCCCATGTCTAGTACTCCTAGTACAATGTCTTTCCATTGTTCCTTTTAAAATTTGTTCGACGATACACACGTTCCCGCATCTAGTACTGCAAGGACATATTTTTATTGTGTTTATTAAACAATGAACGAAAAAAGAGGGATTTTTCATCACAACTATGGCACACATACATTAATGTATAATATACAATGTAGAACTTGAAATAAAAATGAATAAAGGTTGATGCAAACTTAAACTTGTGTCAACCCATTTGTGCACTGATTTGAAAGAAATATAGGGTTTATGGTTTACATGATGAATTGATGATGGAAACAAGTGGGTGTGTGAGTCAAATTTGAGTCCAAAAACCCTCCCATATCATTAAGGAATGTGAATGGTCTATCCATGTCAAATTTTAGTGCATACAAAAACAGTTTGAAAAAATTTCAACGTTGGCCCCATTCACAAGTCATTGTTGCCCATGTGAATGACAAAGTCCAATTTTTCATCACAACTATGACACACATACATTATTCATAATTCATGGGCCAAAGTCCCATGTTTTCAAATAGTCTCAATGAATATTCTATATAAATGACAAACACCTTCATCGAAACTTCATTGATGCAATACTATGACAACAATGATGACATCTATGATCATGATGGTATAAAAATGAATGATCTTCTCTTGGTTTCAAGAATAATTTGTCCTCTACTGAATAAGGACAACCACGTGAAGGTGGAAGCTCATATGGCCCCTCCCCTCCCCATCACATCACTCTTAATTCCCCAATACCCAATCTATAAAATAGAAAATAATTGAAAGCAACCTAGTTGTAAGATTCATGAAAAATAGAAACTACAAAAACAAAAATTAATGAAGGTAAATGAAATTATGTGTTTGTAAATGATATTTTTAGTTGACCACGTACTCTAGTATATTGGTGACTATTTTGATGTTTCACATAATAATTAAACGTGTAACCTAGGATATAAAAAACGTCGCATAAAACTTAAAAACATGCAATTAACCCATGACATAAGTAAATTATTTTAAGAGAATAATTCATACAAATTAAAATATATAGTCGCATACCTGATCCAACTCAACTTATGTATCATCCTTATTATGTATCTTCTTCTTCATCGAACTCAACATGTGTATCATAATCTGGTTCAGAAACGGTGTTGAAAGGATTGACGATATCATCATCATCATCAATGTCATTTTCGAGCATATTTTCATCGACATCAACATCAAGAATTGCAATATTGTCTCCTACTCCTTGGTCATGATCTTCTTCATCTGTTGACCCTGCATGATCTTTCGGCTTTGTCTGATCTGGTGAATGATATTCTTCTTCAATATCATATTCTTCATGTACATGAGTATACTTAATTGGCCTTCCTCTTGGATCATATCTAACAACAAATGACCAATCCCTCTCACGTGGAATATTTGAGTAAAATACATGTTCAAATTGGCTTGGAAAAACATAGTGATCATGTCCTCTTTCAAACATCGTTGTTTTAATCATCGAAAATCCATTGGCATGTTGAATAGCAGTTATTTCCTCATCGCATTCTTGCATCTGTAACCTATACCATTTGACGTTGAACATAACTAATTTGAAGGAATTAAAGTCACACTCAAGTATATCATTCAAACACCCATAGTATTTATTTTCATATTCTCTGGGATGTCTATCACTCCTAAAGGAAACACTAGTGACCTAAAATACTGCAGTTATCCCACTATCAGAAGTTTTCTTGGTTTCATCCAATTGTTTGATGCGAAATTTACAACCATTGCACCACATAGCCTTGTGGTGTTTCAACTCCAATATGCCAGATATGTAAAAGATGCATTATCAATTAATAAATTAACATATAATTTATATAACTTGGAAAGTATCTAAAAAAGATAGTACACATGTAGTCACATTAATATAATATAAAATAAATGAATAAAATGGGTGAATTTTCTTGCCTATCCATCTTTCAAACTATATGCTAAATCAATTTCCCTTTGTGTAACATTGGCATCTCCGTTACGACGAGATTCTATAACCAATTCAGAGAGTCATTGACATGATAACCTACTGCCATGATGTTGTTTACATCTTTCATTCCATACATTCATCCAGTCAAGATTGTTTGCAATGTATAAATGTAGTGCATCTCAATCTTGAGCAACTGAATAAAAAAATCATTATAATTTAACAATAATAAATATTAGTTATAACGTCCATGGTAAATATTAATAATTTATGAAATAAAAAATATTAATATATTAATGAGTATGATCATATACACAAAAAAATGAAAAATTATATGTATTAATTATATAAATCTCCACAATTACTAATATATTACCTCTCATTTTTTTCATTCTACCTTTACCCAACATGTGCTCCTAATCTTCAAATTTTTTGATGGAGTTCACATCTCAAATGTGATCCACTGCATGCATAGTTGGGGATGTTAATTTAGGAAGATATTGACTAATATACACCATGGATTGATATACCATATATCCCTCCACCATAGAACCCTCAGGACATGCTCTTTGTCTAACCAAAGCCTTCAATTATTTCAAGTACCTATCCACCATCCATATTGAACTTGTGTGTGCATGTCCACAAATTTAAATCTCCTCAACTTGGTGTATGAGGTAGTGTTCTTGTGCATTGAAAAATTTTGGAGGTATGTACTTTTGCATTTCACACATTAGCCGAGGAATTTCTTTCCAATACTTTATATCATCTTCATGGATTTCTTTCAATGACAACCATCTACATGAGATCATGACACAAGAAAATAACATGTTTCAACATAACATAATATAATATATTACATTACAAGTAAAACACATGCCATCAAATACAACAACAAATTGAAAGAACATTTTTCATATAAATCACAACTACTTACCTCATGTATTTTCCAAGATCATATACAACTTGTTTGACATTGTTGTCAAAGTCGTTTGGGAGAGATAGTGGTAGAACATACTATAACAAAACCAATGAATCATTATTTGTTTCAACCAAAGTAGACAAAAATAAATAAAACAACTTAAAATATGTATAAGGCCAATATATATAAATATGTATACCACAATTATTACCTTAATGAAGGTATTCCAATCATGTGTTTTTACCCCACCAAATTCACCTTTCTTCATTAAGATATTATTTATGTTTGAAGCAAAACCCATGGGAAATTTAATTCTTTGAATGACCTCTTTTACATCATTACTTTGTTGCACTGTTAATAACCATGGAAGGTTATTTCGGTCTAGTCCATCTCTATTTGATCGGATCACACTTCGCATTGCATGATTGGCTTCATGAATGTCAGTACAATTTTGACAATTTTTTCTTTGTCCCTCCTACCATCTATGATTCTCCATAATGTTTTTGTCACATTCTTCCCAATATGCATTGTATCAAACAAATGAGTTATTTTTATCTCCCCATAGTAGGGAAACCTCATGAATTGAGTGGGATAACATTTCATTCCTCATGGAAGCCCATTATTAATACCTTCATGATGGCGGCCTTCATAAAGCATAAAAGAAATCACAACAAATACGGTAAAATAAATTCAATGATTAAAATAAACATTCAAAACATTACATGATATACGATCCATAAATAAATTGTGTACCTTAACGATTTCTATTATATTCCAACCTCCATAGGTGAAGTGTCATTCTTCGTGGTTTTAAACCAATCTCTTATTTCCCATTGAAAAGATTTTTTTCAGTAGTACGATACCTGTGGTTCTTAGGGAGTAGGTGTATATACTCATCAAACACCACCTTTCCTAAAAAAATTGAATGATGATACTTCATATTAGGACCACAAACTGGACATGCAAATTTACCCTTTGTTTGAAGACCTGCAACAGATGGATTAATGTCAATTATACGATGAGATTATTTAAAAATTAAAAATGCAGCATGGTATCTTTAAAAAATTATATAGTATTAAATAGCAATAGAATGCTACATACCACAAAAATGTGTTAGTCATGGGGCATCATGAATTGTCCATACAAGTATTCCATGGAATTTAAATTTCTTCTCCCCGATTGGTTTACAGATGTCATACATAGTAATGCCATCCCATAAATTTAGTAGCTTGTTGATAAGAGGCTCGATATATACATTCATATCTTTAACTTGGTACTTACCTAATTGTTTGACATTACACATAATTACTATAACCATGATATTTATATATAAGTAAATAAATAAACAAAATATATTATGCAAAAAAACGAAACAAATGAAAATGTTACATTCAAAAAATCAATGTAAACAAATTATACCTAGAACAATCATTGTTAACATTATGTGCTCCCTCTTTATTGACATCCAAGGAGGAATGTTATTGTTGATAACAAAAATAGGCCACACTGAGTAAATAGACCTAAGCTCTCTGAATGGATTAACACTGTCAGTGGTCAATGAAATCCTAACGTTACGAGGTTCATCTTTGAAATCTGCCCATTTTTCCTCAATTTTCCTAAATGCATAACCATCGGAAGGCATTCGAAGAAAACCATATCCACTTCTATTACGTGCATGGTAATACATAAATTGTGATATGATTTCACACTTGAACAATTGTTGCAAACATAGAATTATGGGAATATGACGAAGAACCTTTCGAGGCACCCTTTTTGTTACTTGATCGGTTGAATATATACTGATAAGACATTGATGGAATTATGTTTTCAAAGCATGTTGTCCATAATATATAATATGATCATTAGGAAATGCATCTATAGTTTGATAATCCATTCCAATGTCTTTCATAATGGCATGCAAATCTCGATATGTGCGAGGTAAAATATTTGACGATGGTAACAAAAATTCACCTAACAATCTACAACATAACTAATAACTAGTTAATGTAAAGAATATTAATCGTAAAAATTTCATTATTATTTTACACATTAATTAACACTAAAAACAAATAAAAAAAAGTCAACATTTATGTATAATATGAGATGAAACATATTACATACCTTAGGATTTGTGTCATACAAGTGTTCGACAAATTATTCATAACCTTTAGGTTCACTAACAACAATGTAGCGGAGAGAATATTTTCTCTTGAGCCTTCATAAAGTCCTTTATTTTCCTTTTCTAATAGTGGTTCATCATAAATATCATCATTGTCCCCATCCTCATCTAGCTAAGCAAACAAATCTTGGATCATTTGATTTGTCCCATCATCTTCTTCCATGGGATCATTAACTTGATTTGTCCCATCATCTTATTCCATGAGATCCTCAATTTCTTGATCATGTTCCTCAACTTGTACAACATCATTTCTATTAGTACTATTTGGTGCAATATTCTGCAGAAAGTTAGAGGGAAAATCTAACTTTATAATTACAAACAATCATGCAAAATTAGTGTGTACTATAACAAATATTCAAAATATATATATATATATATACATATATATATAATTTTATCTAAAATTGACAATATAAAAACAGATAATGAATATATAGCTAATTACCATGGGACGATATTCATTCGATCCCCCGTCAGTGTGCCCATATTTCCTACAAAGTTTTGTAGTTGTTGCTATTAAAATTCTTACGGGACGTGTAAGGAAACATTTTTTACAAGGGAAATAACATCTACCATCACCCTTTTCACCCGCTTTACTTTTTTTCCCACCTCTAATATTATGCAACATTCTTCCGCACAAAAATACCCTTTCTGAACCGTCATTGTTATAGCAAGATTGTCACAACATCTCTTATTCGCAAAATATTTATAGATATTTTTCTCATCGCAAGAGCGATGAAAGTTGACCAAATCAATGTTGACTTTGTCAAATGATATAACGGTGAATGTTGACTTTGTCAAATAGTGTAACAGTCAATTTTTATTGTTGCTCTTATGACGATAACCCAAGGTCGTTGCAAGAGTGATGACAATCCACTATCTTCATGTTCATCTCTCTTGCGACGAACGTCTAGGTTCGTCGCAAGAGAGATGAATTCGGGCTGGATTTATAAATAAATTGAAAATTTGAACTCTTTCTCTTGAATTTTGCGACGAAAGGGTACTTTCGTCACAAGTAGTCGTCGCAAATTCTTCAATATGTAGTAGTGATCATTGGACACATCTTGGGGAGTGACCTTACATTGCATCCTTCCTTGTGTATAGAATTACCTTAGAGCTTAACATGTGTACCCTTTGAGTACATTTCTTCACATGTGTGAGTCTACTTGTGTTTGTAGTGGGTTTCTTGTAACACTTATATTTTTGGCGTCTCTTACCTCTCATATATATAGATTAAGGAGAGAGCCCTTTCATTTATCGTCATTGTATTATTTTCTTTGTAATTTTCTTCTTGGAGTAAGGCACTAGGGTTCATGAGGAAACCCTAGGATTTATTATGAAAAAGAGGGAGGCCATGTTTGTTGGGAGATCCTTGTGAGATACTAAGATTCAATATTGTGAAGAATATGTAAGAGAGGATGATCTAATTGTATAGTGAATTGATCATCTCATGTTAAAGATGTGAGGAGAAGAAACACTTCTCTCTCTCTCTCTCCTTTGGTACTTCTTCTTGTACTTTATCTCTCTTGTCTTCAAGGCACTAGGGTTTCTAGGAGCACTCAAAGAAAATTGAATACCAAGGTTAGGGTTTTATCCCTGTAACAAATTGGAGCTTGTGTTTTGTGAGAAAGGTGGAAAATGTGATCATTGCACGTTACCAACAAACATTTTATTGAAGTATTTCAAGATCTCGTTTAAAGGATTCAAACTTGAGCAAGGTTGATGGTGTCATGTCTCACATGGTGAATACCATAAACTAAAATGCAGAAGAATATTCGTAAGGAAGTGGTGCTAGTGCCTTCATGTAGTAGATACAAAAAAATTGCAACTCCCATCTAAGTAAGATTAAAATAAAGAAGAGAGTTGAAGCAAGGATCGCCATTGGAGAATGAAATAAAAAATGATGAAGGAACATGAAACAAATTTATCAAAAATTAAACCTAAACAAAATGAAGGGGAATTGGTTGTACAAATAAAACAATTCAGAGTTACTACCCAAAGCCACAAGACTCGTGCTCAACATGTATTCATGAAGATTCAAAATTGTTTTATTAAGAGATTCACTTTGAGTAGACAAATGTGTAACTATGAAATGTTTAATTAAACGGTATCCTCATAATCAACATGGGAATAAATATAATGTTATATAAGGATGGAGAATCCAAATATTCAAAGAATCTAGGATATATATGTGTTGGTGTTGTGGGTGGGAAATCCCCCTACGGACTAGCATTAAGGGTTCTATAATGCATGCAGAAATGACCTAAAGTCTCCTACTTCTTACCATCATCCCAATCATAAACCCCATTATTCATATGTAAATACAAATATTAAAGGATCAATTCATTATACCTTGAATTCCATGTTTGATGTAGATCCTTTCACTTCTGGTTGCTCCTTGACTGCAAGTTTCCTCCCAAAGCTGACTTGCATTCACAAACAGACAAACAAAGAAATCCAAGCATACATTTGATCTATGAACTAATGGGTTAGAGATTCTATCAAAATATAATCAATATTAAACATTAAACACCTCATATGCCATGATGGGAAAAGTACTTATTTTATTAATCTCACAAGAATACCTTACAATAGTGAGATCGGCCACTGCTCCTCAAATCTGGTCCTGGGCTCCTCTTCAACTGTACTCGAACTGATTTCATATATGCTTCTCTTCACACAATGGTTGCAAAAGGTTGGGACAAGGGGAATGCAAAATCAGGTAGATTTTCTTTACTCTTATTTTCTCCTTCCAAATGGGACCCCTACCCCTTCTTTTATAGGCTAGAAAAGGATAGGTATTTGGACGAGTGACCATCTATGGGCGGTTAAACAGTTTAGGTAACTTACCCAAAACTGTGAGTTCCATCTACAACTTTCCATTTTTCTTTCTTTTGTAGGTATATGTGGGTTCCAGTGGGACAACCAGCATATACACGCATGAAGTAGTGGAGCAGGGCACGTATGCCTTGAAAAAGGGTGTTTTTAAGAAGAGATGTTCAGTAGTGGGTTGGAAAAAGATGTAAAATGAGATGGTATGATGCTAGGTAAACATATTTGGTGCAAATTAGGGTTATAACATATTCCCCCTAATGTGTGAGGTTAGAAGATCATCTGATGGTAGAAATACATTATCAATCTTCACCAACATACGAAACAAGTGAGCCTAGGGACCAGAGTTCGGGAGGTGCCATCTGCAAAATAACAATTGTCTCACCAAGGCAGGCATACCCATGCTTGAAATGAAATAAAATCATGGCTACCAATCAAATACACTATAGATCCATGTCATATAACTATATAAAGTGTAGCCGCGAACAATACACAGTGGATCTACATCTCGAAATCAAAACTATATACATGTATAGTATCCATATTTAAAAAGAGAATAAGGCCTGATGACTAGAGATGAGGCCTTCAGAGCTCGAGCAACAACATCAAAATCTTCACAACTCAGATAGGATTGTAATATGAGTGTACGACTTCACTACCCATAGGTCTTCGATGGCTTGTCAGAAACGGACTAGAGTATTTTGATGATCAAGTTGAGGGCTTCATGGACTTCGAACAAAGACTTGATTGGGATTTCGAGATGGTCGGGCATGAGGGCAAGAGACAATCTATAGAGGGGTCGACTCAAGCTTGGTTAAAACTTCCCTTGTACAATAGCACTACAAATGATGAGACTCAGGAAACATGGTGTTGACATAAGTTCACGATGCAGGAGGCAAGGCAAACTCTCCATATGTTTGGAAGAATAACCAAATGGAGGAGGACACGGCTCTATGTAGCGAGAAAAGATTCCTAAGGTCATATTAAATCCCAGGTCTTGACGAACAAACAAAAGGATGTGCTTTGTCCAATGGCAACTCATTGTGATGCCAACAAAGAGAAAATAATTTTCCCTTCCTCTTTTTGGGGTATATTTGATTTTTTTTTGTCTTTTTCAATAATTGTGGAAAGCTTGAAAAAGAATAAAAGAATTATACATTACAAGGGAGGATCAAGTGTCGCAGACATACTAGTTCCAAGCGTAAGGAACACATGGATGCTCAAAGAAAAGGGAGATATGCAGGAATAGGACACTCGAGAAAAATCCTCCATGGGCTAAGGTGTCAAGACACAGAGGCAAAGTGATATAGGGCTTGCATATAAGGCATGCTTCAGATGGTTCATTCGAGAGCAACATGGAGCCGGCATTAAGCCAAAGACACAGGTATGCAAACGTGATTAATAAGACACACAATGGTAATGTCCTTTGATGTAAGTTTAACGATCCCAAAGAAGGTAAACTCGGTGGTTTTTCATATTTAGAGAGTCTAAAAAAGCGTAAAAGATGACTCCACTAGGGTACCTTTTTCGAAAGTAGTCTAGTCAGCTCGAAAAAGGGGTAAACTAGCACTGAAAAGACGTCTATTAAAAATCATTTTAAAGAGTGTGACAAAGACAATATCACTCATAAATATTTTCATTTTTAAGGAGTCGGAAAAGAGCTTAAATATGGACTCTGTATGGGATGGATGTTCTTCTGGACCATTTTAACGAGTGTGAAGGAACAAG
>JASDQU010507715.1:82363-94579 GCA_032191745.1 Picea mariana | reverse complement strand
GGGTAATAACAACAGGCGTCAAGGGAGAAATAACAATACTATTAGAACCACCTTTCCTTGTGCCCTTTGTGGTGAGTTCGGTCATTATACTCATCATTGTCCCCAAATCGCTGATTTTAAACAGATGAAAGACTCAGGAAGTGTCCCACACTCTCCAGCACGACTTGCCCCTCAGTAGGTCCCACAACAATACGTGCAACAACCACCCCTAGCTGTGCTGTAGAATCCCATTCTGCACCAGGGTGTGATGAACACCCAACATGACACACAACCTACCCCACCACAATTGGGATAGTACCTCAATCCAAACAATCCCGTAGATCATACTATCCTCCTCACCAGTGAGGTAGAAATCCTTCTACAAACATGTAGTCGTCAATACCGTGCACCTGCTGAGTCTCCTCCCATTCCCCCAGAAATAATCCCAGCACCAATGGGACCCCCGTTGGTGATTCCTCACCCTAACGCCAAAACACCTCTTTACATCCCTTGCATCCCATTACGCAGGAATGTCCACAACCCCCAGGCTAGGGTGGCTCATAATTACAGTTTGGTCGATGACTTAACACAATCTTCGGTTGCCATGTTAGTCTTAGAACTCCTTCAAACTTTTCCCACTCAGAGAAAATCATTACTTTCTGCCTTGGGGGTAGTTGACCCCATGGATACTCAACTCATCACATTTGACCTCGACAGTGGAGAGCCCCGTCTCCTGACTCTCATCGCTTTTCAAATCCCAGTGAAAATTCAGAACATTACAGTTCATCGGGGCATCATTGATGAAGGTGCATCCACATGAATTATTTCCAAGTCTGTATGGAAGAAACTTGGTTGCCCCAAACTCATACCATCTGTCATTACCTTAAGAGCTTATGATGGACGACCATCTTCTCCTGAAGGGCTCTTCCAAAATGTCCCTGTAGAACTCTGGGGCAAGACCATTCTCATCAACATTGAAGTTATCGATGCCCCACTCGATTATAATATCTTGTTTGGTCATAGCTACATGTACACTATGAAGGCAGTTGCCTCTTCTGTCTTTCAAACAATGATGTTCCCCCATAACGGGAAGATCATTACCATTGACCAAGTTTCACATTACGAGACTAACCCTTCTGCCAACATCGATAACATTCTCCCTCTCATCCACATGAGTCATGACGCATACCCACTCATCGAAATGGGTCCCAGAATTTTCAAAGACCCATCATTGTTAGGAAGTTACCATGGTGCACCACCGCTCCTTCATTCTTCCAATCAAGTATGCGTCATATCATCCAATGGAATTGACATAGAGGATACCCTTCCTCCTAGGGAGGCTTCTATCATATCTGACATCTCACTAGTCGCAGAGCTCCTCCCTCATGAGCCTCCTGCGAACTCGTTGACTCCACCAGTTCACGATTTCACCTCTCCCCAAGGCCATATCCCAGTTTGGGAGACAGTTCTCCAAGAAATTACTCAAATCCCCTTCTTCTACCCTCCACCTGGCATACAAGCTTTCCAAGTAGCCGCAACACTTACCCTCCCTAATATGGTTTTGGCAATTCCAATTTGGTATTTACATCCACCAGAGATGGTTCCTCAACCATCCCTTTCCCCCCAAACGAAAGGAATCCCAATGAAGATTCCCATACTCACTCCCACCATACGCTCTACACCCCCACTCACTAACCTCCCTGCCACATCTGGGGGCAGGTGAAAGAAGAAGGAACCCACAACTCCACTTTCCCCACGCGTCCAACCTCCTTACGTGCTATGTGAGAAAGATGGACACACAACCAACAAATGCCCATCTCTACCCAAGTTACGTAACCTAATTCCACTCAATCAAACACCATTACCACCCACCATTGTAGCAAGTACTGCCGCTACCTCCCCTAACTCAAGTAGCAAAGGGCTGCGAACCAAATTCGCTTGCACTATATGTTCAGAATATGGCCATTATACACACCATTTCCCAACACTACCTCACTTCCGGCAGAAATTAGTCGCAGTACGCCAAAGCTTCCAACACAAACCCAATCCAGCTACATCATCCCTACCAAACATCACGGACATCCATTATGTCATGACTTCAGTAAATGAACATATGAGATGCCCTTGCTCTCTATGTGAATCCTTAGATCATTTTACATATCAATGTCCTATGATCATTAAATACAGGAAATGTCAAATGACCCTGATTCAAACCCCTACGCTCCCTACAAAATCAATGGTTGACCTTACCTCACCACTTGAGATTCTTTAGATCATTTCTCCTAAACCAGAGGCATTCCCTATTCCTCCATGGTTCTTGGATGACTTATCCGAGGATTTACCCCCAAATCCCCCCAATTCTCCCATTCATTTCCCTACGGAAATTTTACATCCAACTACCACTAGTACTCCTCAGTACCTTGATATTTGGTTTATGTCAAGCGAACCATCGCAATATCATTGCGTCATTCCCCCTGCTTCTTCATCACCAAAGGGCAACCACATGGTGACAGTCACCGATATCACTCTTTATGATCCCTTGTATTCCCGCCAATTCCACTTTGATGAGGACATACTTGAAGAGTTAAACACCCCCGACTACCCATGGGATGCGCTACACCATAGAGCACTCTTCTTTCCACAGGAAGCCTCCATGCCTCCTAACCAACACCCCATATACGCAGTCGAAACCAAGGATTTTATCCCATCAGGGCATATCGATTGGTTCAACAACCCCATTCCTGTCCCTGATGCTTTTGAAGAAGGCAACATGGCCAACATTTCCCTGACCATCAAAATCGATATTTCCATAAAAAATGGAGTCGTCAAGGAAATCACCATTGGTGCCGCATGCACTCCTAAATAAATCACCGCCTATAAATCCCTCTTCCAAGAATATTGGGATATTTTTGCCTAGTCATACACAGAAATTCCTAGCCTTGATCCCTCTATTGTCGAACATCGCATCAACACCTGGCCTGACATTACACCAGTTCGTCAAAAACAACGACCGCTACACCCATCTACCCCATTTCCTATACCTCATGGGTTTCCAACCCTGTACCTGTTAACAAAAAATATGGCACTATCCGTATCTGCATGGAATTTCACGATCTCAATCATGCATGCCCCAAAGACAACTTTCCAATGCCTTTCATCGATCAAATTATCGACGACTGCACAGGCCATAAAGCTATGTCCTTCATGGATGGTTTCTCTGGTTATAATCAAATCCAAATCCACCAAGCTGATCAATACAAAACCGCATTCACCACCCCTTGGGGTAATTTTGCATATCATGTCATGCCTTTTGGCCTAAAGAATGCTGGCACAACTTTCCAATGGGCTATGACATACATTTTTCATGATCTAGCTCATATCATCCTCACATACTTGGACGATCTCAGCTTGATCCAAAAAACACACCCAACATCTTGATGATTTATAGATCATCTTCCAACGGTGTCGTCAGTACAACATCCGCTTGAACCCCCTCAAGTGCGTGTTCTACGTCACTGCAGGGAACCTCCTTAGATTCATTATTTCCCAAAGTGGTATTACCATGGACCCCCTTAAAGTCCAAGCCATCACAAAAATTCCACCCCCCCGAAATTTACGTCAACTCTAGAGCCTACAAGGAAAAACTAACTTTCTACGGTGATTTGTCCCAGACTATGGCACTCGAGCACACAGTTTCCTTTTCTTACTACGCCACGACATCCCATTTCACTAGGATGAACATGCCTAAAAAGCATTCGACGATATTAAAACGACGTTGTCTAACGCCCCTTTAATTAGTTCACCTGACTATAATCATGACTATATCCTCTACATATCAGCATCAACTATCTCAGTAGCTGGAGTTCTTGTTCAAATCGACGATGACGATCGTGAGCATGTCATTTACTACATTAGTAAAAACCTCTCAGGGCCACCCTTGAAGTATAAGCATGAAGAGAAACTAGCCCTTGCAGTCGTCCTCGCAGTCCAAAAACTACGTCAATATATTCTGCTTCACATGACTAAAGTCATAGTAGATTCCAACCCTATGCATTACTTGCTCAGTCGTTGGCAAGTTAATGGCAAATTTGCCCAATGGATCGTTATCCTTCAGGAGTACGATCTTGAATTTTCAACACCCAAGAGCAAGAAATCTCTCTTCCTCTCCGAACTTGTCACAGCCTTCCCCTCTGATATTACCAGTGCCCTCGTCAATACCAACTTCCCCGACGAACATCTCTTTTATATCCCTTCGGATGATCCTTGGTACGGTGACCTCCTCATCTACCTCCAAACCCAAAATTTCGGTTACCACCTCTCATGAGATGATCATTGTCGTATTCTCCACCAGGCCCCCTGCTATCTCCTCATCGGAGATATCTTATATTGGCGAGGGGTCGACACCATACTTCATCGATGCCTTACTATTGATGAGGCCGATAGAGTCTTGAACGATTTCCATAGCGATGCATGCGGGGGCCATCTTTCGGGAATGTCCACTGCTCAGAAAATCATTCGAGCAGGTTATTTTTGTCCTACATTCTTTCACGATTTCATTCATGCCGTGAAGCGATGCGATAAATGTCATATTTACGCCAACAAAGCATGAGCACCACCCACTCTTCTTCACCCAGTCATTACGGTCGGCCCCTTTTGTAAATGGGGCATCGACTTCATGACTTGTAATCCCCCATCCAACAATGGACACAAATACATTGTTGTCACAGTCGATTAATTCACAAAATGGGTTGAAGATATGCCCACCTTCAACAACACCGTTGACACTGCAGTGCATTTTTTCTTTAATAATGTCATATCCTTCTTTGGAGTACCACTCCAACTAGTTTCTGATCACGGGAAACATTTTGAGAATGAGATTTTTGTCGAACTCTCATCACGGTTGGGATTCTCCCATGAGTTTGCCTCACCATATTACCCTCAGTCTAATGGAAAGGTCGAAGTAGTTAACAAGGTCCTTAAGACCATGTTGCAGCGCACGATTAACAAACATAAGACCAATTGGCATCATATGTTATTTTTTGTGCTATGGGCTTACCGTACGGCCATGAAAATGGCCACTAGTTTCACACCATTTCATCTAGTCCATGGGGTTGAGGTCACTCTTCCCATCGAGTGAAAAATTCCCACCTTACGCACTGCAATTGATGTATTACCTAACATTGCTCCAATGGAGCAACATTTGCTGAATTTAGAGTCCCTGGATGAAGATCGTCGATCTTCATTACAGAACAATGAGGCAACCAAGAAATGGTCAAAGGCCACCTTTGATTGCCAGGTCAACCTTCGCTCATTTCATGAAGGTGACCTCATCCTTGTTTACTATATCTCTCACGATACCCTCAGTCATGGAAAATTTGAGTCACTATGGCATGGCCCCTACATTATCCAACATTGCCTCACAAAAGGCACATACATCCTAGCTTCCCCTGAAGGCCTCTCTCTCAAAGAACCCATCAACGGGTTATACTTATAGAACTTTTATGCCTAAGCGTAGCCATTATACATTAGGTTATTTATTTTATAGTGTTTTTAATCTTTTTTCCATCCCTCATGTCTAAACTATCATTTGTGTTATTCACAGATTCTTCCTCCATCGGCCTACCACATCATTTACGCCGATGATGCCAGCCGGTGGACACAAAATATTGCTTCGACAGCTTGGGCCCTCTATACCCCCTCACATGAACTGCTCCACTCTAGCGGCATATGTTTGGGTTCAACAACCAACAACCAATCCGATTACACTGTCATCATTGGCCTCCTTTTCGATGCCCATAATCATCGTATTCATCACCTTAGAGTCTTTCTTGACTCTCAACTAGTCATCCTCCAGATCAACAATGTGTACCGTTTCCACGATCCTTGCCTCTTTCGCAAATACCTGCAAGTTAGACTTTTATCTCGACATTTTGATTTCATTACATTTACACATATTCCAAGACAATTGAATCAAATTATAGATAACCTAGCTAACATTATACTCGATTGGCATATATCACATTAAGATATCTCTACACACATAAACCATCAAGAGCTTGTCACAACATATATAGATTAGACATCATCAACACATTAAAAAACACATGTAAACATCACAAAGACCCCAAAATGTATACTCATATATATATATATATATATATATATATATCAGTCAACAGTGCCATCAAAATGTTTACATACACATAAAAAACATCATATACAAAATCCGTAGGCCAGTGAAGCACCTCAGTACAAAACTGGTCTCACTACACCAAAATGGGCTCACCAGCTTATATAAAAAACACAAACATACATAGAGCAATACTCAAGGTTCCTCTAGAGCACCACCTCCTGCCCCTCCCTCAGAAGGTGGTTCCCCACCCACTACTGGTCCCTCCGGACCTGGAGGTAATCGTCCGGTTATCACAGCACCTGCTACTGCTGCTCGCTGCACCATGGTCTGCCACGTTAGCGTAACTCCCACACACTGATCCAGGATGCCCTCATCCTGGATATGCGACCACAAGCCCTCAGGCATGCCCTGTAGCACCACCTCCAAGCAATGACGAATATCCTCAAAATCTCCCTCGGCCTCCGCCAGAGGATCATGCGATGGCTCGGTAGCAGGGTCATCAAAACGATGTCTCCTAGCTGCTCTCTCGTCACCGGCTGGTCTCGCCACAACATCCTCACGCCAATGTCTCTTTCCTGCCCGTGGCCCCCCCCATGGTGGTCTCCTCGGCTCTTGAGATCTGACACTCTCATCAGCTCAACCTCACACCCGCGAGGTCCCAAATCTGCACATACAAACAACCAAATGATAGTATCAACATCTATACAAAATACACATGTCATGCTATCTCAAAAAATCATCATATCAAAATCACAAACATACCTCAGTGATCAAACACCTCCCCTGGAGGTAACACCATATTCGGATCACCCCAGAAGTCAACACCACAGTATGGATATTGCAGTATGATCTACGGAATTTGCTGCCACACTTGTGCCGCCTCAGTAGTGAAAAAATGGTCGCCCTCACCACCACTGTGGCGAATCAAAATCGTCGACCACTGCCTTAGTTGCGGCTCTTGTGCACCAGGTGCGCCCAATAAAACTTTAGGGTGCAACATTGACACCCTCTCCAAAAACCAGGCCACCAAGATGAACGCAAACGAAAATTCCCCTGAGTCCGCAGTCCGACATCTGTCCAGCTACCCTACCATCTTGGCATGTAGCATCAAACCCCAGGAAAAATTCTCTCCATCCAGTTCCCTCCCCATAACCCTCAGCTGACCACCACTGATTTGTTGAGTCACGAGGGACCCATATACCCTCACAATCATCGCTGCTACACAATGATGAGCTAAAGAATTCATCGCCTCGATACTCATTACAAAGCCTGACATGAAGTTCTCCCTCAAACAATACCTCCGACCCAAGGTAGCTAACTGCACGTCCGCAGGTAACACAGGCTCTACCAGTAGGGGCGTTCCCCGAAAAGGGAGCCCAGTTAGAAAGTATACATCTTCCATCGTAGTGAAGGAAATCTGCTCTCCCCGCACCATAAAGCAATGCAGATCCGAACTCCACATCCAGATCAGAAACTGCAGAAGATACTCCTGTGCCCATATCAACGGGCACTCGAATAACTTCAGCAACCCATAGGCTGCCAAAGTGGCACAAACCCCCAGCTTCTCAATAGACACGACATCCCTCAGCTATGAGCAGTCCCACTCTCGCCAATGGACCGACATCATGCAAATGATCACCTGCAACCACATAATACAGTCCTAGGTCATCCATATTGACCATAAAACACATTAAAATCTCCAAAAAAGCCTTGCCCCCAAGGCATGACTGTTTAACCCATAGGCACGCACATATGCGCACCTGTTCACCCCATAGGCACACATGCATGTGCGCTTGTCCATCCCACATGCGTGCATGCGTGCGCGTCTGTCCTCCCTACAGGGGTGCCTCCATGTGCCCCTGTCACCAACACAGGCGTGCATCACAGCGGGCCTGTCCACTACACAGATGTGCACTAATGCACAACTGTGTAGCAAACAGGCGTGCATACCATGCGCGCCTTTGTCCCCCCTATAGGTGCACCCATGTGTGATTATATGGATAACAGGTGTGCACCCATGCACACATATTTTCGGATCTCCCATGCACTAGGGGTATCACACCCATAAAAACCCCTGTACAGCTCTCCGTACAGGCCCTGCCCACAAATTGCAAACCTACTTCTATGCAGGACGATAAGACTACTAACCTGAAGCTCATTGGTCCTAAATCGGATGCCTCGTTCTTCCAGAATCTCCAAATCTCCTTTGAATACCTCTCATCCAGTTACTCTAACATCAAGTACAAATGAGGTGGCAATGTGGGCCCTACAACTATATATAGGCCTTTCCGCCAAACTTCCAAACACTATTCCGGGAGCTCTAGGTGTCCGTTTTTTGATCCGTCTTTAGCCACGGGGTCAGCATCCCATCATCTACATCAAGACAGTCCCTAGGCCATTTTTTATCCTTAGCCCCCGGGGCACCATTTTTTTCATACCCCATCCAGGTACGCATGCTCATGTTCAAAATTATCAAATAAATGCTTGTATGTTCAATTCTCTTCAGATATTGTTCACGTCGGGTATTTGGTTTTCATGTGTGTAGGCACTTGGTCATGATACATCAACGCAACCCCTTCAGGTATATAATCAACACTGGCATGTAATCATTCCCTCTGAATCTCAATTGCATCTCCAGTCACACCCTCTAAAGTTTTCCTATAGGATCCCCATCTCCGGCTTTGCAGTACTGACACCTCCATTGCATTTCAGGTACTGTCACCCAGTAGCACTTTCCCCCACATGAGTTGTCCCATTCATAGTACCCTTTGGCACTTTGACACTCATGTTGTTTTTCAACTCTTTAGGGATGGGAGTCCCGATAGTCTTACATCATGTCGTGAATCAACCACATACTCCTTCTCCTCATTTTGCTAGCTTTCCCAATGGACTCCCATATTATCTCTTCAAGTTTCTATTTTGACTGCACCTCTACAGTATCATTAACCCACCATTTCATCCACAATCAGTTTGCCCATCCGCAAATTTCCCTCCATTTCATCTACCTGATACAGAAACCCACCAATGGGGCCCCCACCCTCCACCAGTTCTCCAAGAAAATTGCGCCCTAATCAGCCCAACCATATTGCATTGGGGCACCCATTTCTGTATTTGTACACTCATCCCAAATTATTCTTTATTTATTTGGTAAATTGTAAAAATCCTTTGTTTCCATCATTTACATATCTTTTTGTTGTCACCTTTGATGACCTTCTTCCCTTTTTGGAAAACACAACCCATGTCGCCCTTGGTTGGGGAACTCCTTATCATCTACCCCTATTGACATTGTCCATATACTCTGAGTATCCCACAGGCCACTTACCTCTACCCTCTGAGTTTGTTCACTTTGTCCTACCTCTGGCACAACTTATCCCACGTCTTGTTGTCCCCCTGACACTCGACCTAGTTGAAAGGTTGCAGCCACTTATACTTTGCATATACCCCCAACCAAGGGAAGTCTTGAGTCTTCATACATCTTGACTTCTTCCATATACCTCCTCCAGTTCCTAACCTCACCTAGTAGATTTCACGAAGCCCTTTGCTTCTTGGAGTTGCATCCCCCTTTTTTCGACATCAACACAGTTTCCAGAAGGGCGACAGTATCTTGACTTTCAATACCTTTCCAATGAGAGGTCTTGGATGACACAAGGAGAACCAAAATTACTCCCTACTGTCGTTGACCCCCGTAACATTCGACTTCAACACTTTCTCATGTTACGGTGGGTCTTACTTTGTGACTATTGCAGTTATTTCTCATATTTACCGAAGACCTCTGAACTTGGTTGGGCTATCAATGCCTACAGAATCCGTGATACTTCTTACAGGTTTCACTACCTACTATTTAGAGTATGTTCCTTTGCATAATTGTCTTCTACCTTTATCATGATTGCCCTTGATGGCGCTGCAGTTGTCTACATCAACACACCATTTCAGTTACTATACAACACCATTCTTTTTTGAGTTACATGACATGAGCATGGGTCATGCCCACCTCATTTGTACACAATTTATTTTTACACACCTTATGGAAGGTTGGGTTCTATAGGTTCCCTTCTCCCTCCAACGGGTCACTCTTGATACTCTCACTATCACTCTCTCTTACAACAACACTCTCAATAGAAGAAACATTGATGAATTTTGGCTATACGTATGCTCCTAACCTCATCCATCAGGGGACATCTTTTATCATTGAAATTTTGTCCGCAAATGGTTATAGGAATCCAGCATCGTCAAATAGTTATGAGGTCACCCATGGACCAAAATTACCACAAAATCATTTCCAAAAGGTCCAAAACTATACAACCAGTGATAAAATTAAAGTGCGTTATGACTACATAGGGCGTGCATGCACATGCGCTATCCAAAAACACAGGAAAAGTGCACATGCACACGATGCGTGACTATGGTCGCTAAAAGCCACACACATATGAGAACGACACATTTATGAGATTGGTTAGCCTCCCACCCACTCCTGTTTCAGCGTACAAGTTGATTTGACACCCAAATCTCAATTGAATCTGATTATGCAAAATTGTTGGAATGGGAAAGGTAAAAATAAAGCAATGAAATGGAAACCAATGGTTGTTGAAATAGGTAAAACATGTTCCAGATTTAAGAAAAAATCTGATTTCAACAGGGCAGTTGGAAAGTGAAGGTTGTATATCCATATTTACAGATTAGACGTGGAAGGTCATCAAAGGATCATTGGTGATAGCGAAAGGAGAGAAGGTAGGTACATTGTATTTATGTACTGGTAATAATGACTCTTCTATATCTTTAGCTTCTACAGGAGTGGATAAAACACTATGGCATCATAGGCTGGGACACATGAGTGAGAAGGGTATGCAGATCCTTCACAAAAGAAATTTTTTACCAGATCTTAAACAGATTGATTTGGACTTTTGTGAGCATTGTGTTTATGTATAACAAAAGAGAGTCAGATTTCTCAGAGTCGGAAAAGAAAAGTAGAATGAAAGGTTAGATATTGTGCATACAGATGTATGGGGACCAACTCAGGTATCATCTCTTGGTGTCTCTCATTATTATGTTACTTTTATTGATGATGCAACTAGAAAAACTTGGGTTTATTGCATTCGACAAAAATCTAATGTTTTTGATAACTTTTAAGAAATGGAAAGCTTTAGTTGAGAATGAGACAGGAAAAATTTTGATGTGTCTCAGATCAGATAATGGAGGTGAATACTGAAGCAAGGAGTTTGATGATTACTGTTCATACCATGGGATTTGTAGAGAGAATACAGTTCCACAAACACCACAAGAAAATGGTGTGTCAGAAAGGATGAACAGGACAATCATGGAGCGTGCAAGGAGTATGAGATTGCATGCTGGTTTTCCCTTACAGTTTTGGGAAGATGTTGTAGATACTGCTATTTACTTAATAAACAGAGGACCTTCAAGCTCTTTGTATGGTAGAATTCCAGAGGAGGAATGGACAGGAAAAAAGGTAAACTATTCTTTTTTGAAAACTTTCGGTTGTGAAGCATTTGTCCATATTGATAAAGAAAATAGAACAAAGCTTGAGGCAAAATCCAATAAGTGTACCTTTATTGGATATGGTGTTAATGATTTTTCTTATAACTTATGGGATTATGAAAATAAAAAAATCATTAGGAGTAGAGATGTCATATTCAATGAGAAGGTCATGTACAAAGATCAGTTACAGGGAAAGAAACAAGAAACAGAAAAACAAGAATACACAGTGCTTGATGAGATCACTGAAAAAGATATTTCAAAGGAACCAAAAAATCAAAATGTACAACAACAGGAGCAACAGGTACCTCAAACACCTGCAAGTGTTGTTAGAAGATCTACCAGGTTAAGTATACCCACTGAACGATACTCTCCTTCATTATATTATTTATTGTTGACTGATTCCGGTGAACCAGAATGTTATGAAGAGGAAATGCAGGTAGACACAAAAAATAAGTGGGAGTAAGGCATGAAAGAGGGACTTGGTTCAGTTGCCTATGGGGAAGAGAGCATTGTAGAATAAATGGGTTTACAAGTTGAAGGAAGAAGATGGAGGAGAAAAGTGGTACAAGGCTAGACTTGTTGTAAAGGGGTTTGCACAAAACAAAGGTATA
>JASDQU010507715.1:60216-82263 GCA_032191745.1 Picea mariana | reverse complement strand
ACTCCTATTTATACTAAAAAGAAGCATCTAGAGGAAGATCCTTCTAGAAGCGGAAGCTTCTATTAGGTCTTCTTACATCCTCCTTATTCTATTTTATTGAAAGGTCTTATTAATATTGACCTTTATTACATCCGAATACATTGATCTACCTATGTGCGGGTTAGGACCTTAACAGTGTAATATTTCCTGTAAGGATACAGGTCTGAAACATTCAATATGGGCGATATTCCCACATCATCTGGCAGCTCAATCTCATAGGTGTTTCCATCAAACTTCATCAAGATCTTACATGGTCCTATCTTCTTCATCTTTAATTTGTTATATGTTCCCCTAAGGAACCTTTCTTTCCTGAGATGTGCTGAAACATGATCTCCTACTTCAAATTGAAGTTCTCTACGATGTTGATAAACTTTGCGCTTTTACTCTTGGTTAGAACTCTGCAACTGTCCTCTAATCTGGCTATGGAGCTTCTATATTTTTGCAGAAAAATCTTATGCTCCAACACTCCTAATATCACTCTATTTCAAGTCTCTCAACTTAGATACTCCCCTGGGTTGCATTCCATACAATATTTGGAATTGGCTCTTTCCAGTGCTCTTTTTTGGTGAGTCATTGTATGCACATTCTTCTTGTGGAAAAATCTGATCCCACTAATTATGGTGCTCAGTAACCAGACTCCTCAATAAGTTTCCCAAAATTCTGTTTACCACCTCAGTATGTCCATTTGTTGGAGGGTGGTAAGACGATATGAAGGAAAAATCTATCCCCAACTTCTTCCACAGTGTTCTCCAAAAGTGACCAACAAATTTTGTGTCTCTGTTTGAGACAATGCTTCTGGGTAGGCCGTGAATTCTCAAAACTTCCTTGAAAAACATATTTGCAACATGTGTTGCATCACTGGTCTTCTGGCATCGGATAAAGTGTGACATCTTTGAAAATCTATCCACCACCACAAATATGGAATCAAATCCTCTTTGTGTTCTTGGTAGTCCCAACACAAAATCCATGCTTATTGCATCCGAAGGCCTCTATCGTATTGGGAATGGTTGATACAACCCAGTGTTCTGTCTTTTTTCTTTTGCATGTTGGAAGATTCTACATCTGTTCACAAAATTTATCACTTTTGTTCTCATACCTAGCCAATAGTATTAACTACTCAACGTTGCAAACGTTTTATCATGGCCAAAATGTCCAGCCAATCCTCCACTATGCTTTTCCTTAAAAAGGTTACCCCTCATTGAAAATTTTGGTATGCACAATTGATTTCCATTGAACAATAGTCCCTCTTGAAGAATGTACTTTGTCCACTGGATTTTGTCTCTCAGCACAGGATTTTCACATGCTTCATATGCTTCCTTGAAATCTGCATCATCACAATACATGTCCTTAAGGTGTTCAAACCCCAAGGTATTCACCTGAAATTTCTGTAGAATCAAACTTCTCCTGCTTAATGCATCCACAACTTTGTTAGAATTCCCAACAATATGTTTTATGACAAAAGTAAAATTTTTCATAAACTTGACCCACTTCGCATGCCTTTGATTCAATTTTTCCTGTCTGGTTATGAATTGTAAAGCCTGGTTATCACTATACAAGACATATTCTTGTGGGACAAGGTAATGTCTCCACTTATTCAAGGATTGAATTATGGAATAAAACTCCTTATCGTACATGGAGTATTTTCTCTTGGTCTCATTCATCTTCTCACTGAAATAGGCAACAGGTCTATTATCCTGGCTCAAAACTACTCCAATTGCATCTCCACTTGCATCACATCTCACCTAAAATGTCTTTTCAAAATTTGGCAAGACAAAAATTGGTCATTCTATTATTTTCTCCTTCAGTATATTGAAACTCCTCTCGGCCTCCTCTGTCTAGTTAAAAGACTCGTGCTTCTTCTTCATTGTATCCATCATTGGCGCAAAAATTCCACTGAAGTCTCTGGTGAACTTCCTATATAAACTTGATATTCCATGGAATCTCCTTACCTCAAACATAATTTTTTGTGATGGCCATTCTCTGATTTCTTTCACCTTCTCTGGATCCATCTTCAGTTCATTTGAAGAGATCATAAAACCAAAATAAATGAGTTTTTTCTTCATAAAAGAGGACTTCTTCAGATTTATCAACAACTTCTCCTACTGTAGTCTCCTCATCACTAGTGTCAGGTGCCTCAAATTCTCCTCTTTAGTATTGCTAAAGATCAATATATCATCCAGATATACAACCACAAGCTTGCCAATGAAACCTTTAAGTATTTCATTCATCAACCTCATGAAAGTACTCGGGGAATTTATTAAGTCAAATGGCATAACAATCCACTCATACAAACCTTCATTTGTCTTAAAGGCTGTCTTCCACTCATCACCTTCCCTCATTCTAATATGGGGATATCCACTTTTCAAATCTATTTTAGAAAATAAATTTGCACCACTTAAACAACCCATAAATCATCCATTCTTGGTAAAGGAAATCTATACCTGATGGTGATCTTGTTAATGGCTCTTGAGTCTATACACACTCTCCATCCTCCATCCTTCTTTTGACTCAACACAATTGGTACTGCGCATGGACTCAAGCTCTCTCTGACCAAACCCTTGTCTAACAATTCCTAGACTTTTTTCTTCACTTCCTCATTCTCTCGAGGTGTCAATATGTATGCTGATTTGTGTGGAAGACTTGCTCCTAGTATCAAGTCAATATGGTGGTTGATACTTCTGACGGGTGGCAATGAGTTAGGAAACTCATCCACCACTATGTCAGCAAAATTATCTAGCAATTCCTGAACTTCTTCAAGAAGATCATCCATTGAAGTACTTGTAAGGATAACTCTGGGTTTCCTCACCACATCAAATTGCATCTCTTGTTCCTTCTTGACTTCTTTCAGGAATGCCTTCCCACTCATGAGAATTATGCTTGTGCTGGATTCCCCTTTCACTTTCTTCTCCTCTATTGGCAAAAACATGTGTTTTCTATCATTCTTCTCCAAGGTGTATGTATTCT
The DNA here is from genome assembly GCA_032191745.1 of Picea mariana. Taxonomy (NCBI): domain Eukaryota; kingdom Viridiplantae; phylum Streptophyta; class Pinopsida; order Pinales; family Pinaceae; genus Picea; species Picea mariana. The sequence continues at coordinate 79,260 of JASDQU010507715.1, read as the reverse complement.
TCCTCCCATCATGAATGACATTCCTGTCAAACTGTCATGGTATTCCCAACAAAATATGACATATATCCATGGGAATTACATCACAGAGAATATCATCTTTATATCCTCCTATCTTAAATTCAACCAAGAATTGTTTAGTAACCATTACCTAGTGTCCTTTCTGCAACCATGAGACTTTGTATGTCTTCAGATGTGCATTTATCTCCAACTCCAATTTCTCCACCATCTCTATGGATACTAAGTTTTAGTTGCTCCCACTGTTAATTATCACCTTGCATACTATGTATTTATCCTTGCAAGTTGACCTGAAGAGACTGTTCCTATGCACTATATTTTCAACCTCTGCCTCAGGTTTTAAGAGAACCTTTCTTAACATCAGGGATCTCCCATCCTCTGATCCTTTTGCTTCAACATTCCCTCTCCATGCTTCTGAAAATGTGAGCTTCACCTCCTCATTCTTTATTTTTCTCAGGATATTCCCAATATATGTGCCCTATCTTTCCACAGGCATAGCATCTTACTTCTCCTCCTCCTTTTCTTCCTCTTCCTTTAGAAGAAATTCTCCCACCACCCTGTCTTCCTTGTGTTATAACCCTAATTTTCACCAGACATTCTTACCTAGCATCAAGCCATCTCAGATTCCTTCTTTTCCAAAGCACTACTGAACAACTCTTCTTAAAAACACTTTTTATAAAGGCCCACGCACCCTGCTCTATTATTGCATGCGTGTACATGCTCCCTGACCCAAAACAATCCGTGTGTACCTACAAAAGCATGAAAAAAGGAAAGTTTTCGATGGAGCACGGATCTTTGGGTGAGTTAACTAAACCTTCTGGCCATGCATGGTCGAGGGTTCGTCCAAATACCTAGTTTCTTCTAGCCTATAAAAGAAGGGTTAGGGGTCCCATTTGGAAGAGGAGAATCATAGTAAAGAAACTATACCCAATTGCACATTCCCTTTATTCATACTTGTGCAAAGAGAAAGATAGAGAAAATAATTTGGAGGACAATTGAAGAGGAGCCTAGGACCAGGTTCGTGAAGTAGCGACCGGCTTCACCATTGTAAGTTGATTTGTTGAAGTTAATAATAAAGAAATACTTTTCCCGTCCCACCATATGAGGTTTTCATGGTTTATTGCATACTTGTTTATTGAATCTCTAACCCATTAATCTATATACCAAATGCATGTGGAGTTTGTTGTTTGTTTTGTGTGAATGCAGGTCAGCCTTGGGAGGAGAGCTGCAATAAAAAAGCGATCAAGCATGAGGAAGGATCTACATCAAATGCCCGAAATAAGGTATGCTCACTTGATCTTCCTAACTATATATTTTCTTAAGAATAATGGGGATTAGGTCTGGGACGATGGTAGAAAGTAGAAATCTTTAGGTCTTTTCTGCATGCATAATTTAACCCTAAGTGCTAGTCCATAGAGGGATTTCCCACTCACAACAAAATTGACAATCATACCGGGGAGATCTCTAGGGTTCCTAGGAATAGTTTTTTGGGTATTTTTAAGAACTGGTTTCATTTTCCTATTTTTAAACTTTCTGCAAAAGTCTAAGCTAACAGAGATTCTAGTCTTCCATACCAGTTATCTCTGTTTTTTTGCTTGACTGTATTTTTTTTTTTTTTCTGAGACCCACAGAGGTACATGTGGCCTGTATAAGGTTTGCACACGTGTACCCATGCCCTGCATTCTCACAGCCCACATGTACACGCTAGCTGAGGAGGTGACAGTCACGTGTATGATTCTAGAAAATTTCTTTTAAAGAGGCAGTCATCCTCTTCCCTATCAGAATTAGTCCTTCTCAGGTGTTTTCTGGAACTCTTTATAGTCTTTGTTGTTTGTAGTCTATAGCTTAGGTTTCACCTCAGATTGGTTTGTTCTATGAAGTTTTCCTTGAATTGTTTTCTTTTTCTATTAAAGTAAGTGTCTGAGTCTTCAAGAGATTCTGGTTCTCAGTACCAGTAGTCTTTGCCTGGTCTGGCTTGCTTGGATTTTTATTTGTTTCATAGTTTTAGACATACACACAGCCTGTATAAGGCTAGCATGCGTGTACACACTCTCTGACTTTACACAGCTCGCGTGCACACACTTGCTGTGGAACTGTCAGTAGTGTGCCTGTGGAGAGAATTTTTGTTGAAGGTAAGGCAGTCATCCTTTCTTTTGATAAGAATTATACCTCTCAGTTTTGGGTCTCTGTCATAGCGGTTAGTAACTTAGGTCTGATCACAACAATAGCTTTCTTTTTTCATTTAGAAGTTTTCCTCAAAATTTTTCTGTTATAGGGGTTTTAGACAAGTGTGAGAGTCCAATTTTAATTTTCTTGTGTGTGATTTTTTAGAGTGACTCTTTGCGATCTGCGCTTAGGCCAGAAATTTTTCTTGGTTTTGACTTGTTGATATTTTTCCTTTTTGCTTTGTGAGCATTCAAATAAAAAAAAATATCTTTTATTTCTTTGTTGGTTAAAAAGTGTTGTTTTGCATTAGTAACCAAGGAAAAGTCTTTGCTTTCATAAGTTCTTGATGGTTTAATTAGATCATAAGAAGCTCGTAGTTGAGTGAAATCTTGTTTTGAGTTTGTTGTTCAAAGATCTTAGAAATTTTTTTAAAGTTTGAAAAGTTGTTTAAGAGTTAAGTGAAGTAAAGGTTTTTGTTTCTAGATTTCTATTTATTTTGCTTTCATCTTTCAAACATCACTAGTTTCACTTTCATGAACTTTGACTTAAGACAAGCCATAAAAATTAATGCTAAATCTAAGAGACATTAGACGTTTTATGTTTGTAGGGTCAACCAACTAGTTTAGGGTTAGGGCCTTGAATTAGGTTGGAGAGGAAACTCTTCAAGGCCATTAAAATCAAACATTGGAGTCTGAGTTATGGAGTGTCAAAGTCTAGTATCGTGAAAGTTATCTGGGACCCCCCTCTAACACAATGGATAAACACGAGGTCATGTGAGGGAAGGTAGCAGAGATAACCCCTCCAAAGATAGACCAATCGTAGTGGAGAACACATATAGAAGGCTTGTCTTGGGATTTTGTCGATTGCATTTGCCACGGAGCTTCGTGGGTCTCGAATCCGTTGGAGGTCCTTAGTTGTCTTCCTGACCACTTGCTTTCGATACCCTTGATAGGTTTCAGGATCGATACCCTGCTCATTGTGGCCTACCCAACTTTCGACTGTACCCACCTAGTGACTGTTTGCGCATTGGCAACCTAGTTGCCTATCTTTTTAAGGACATACACAGGTGACTGTGGGGGTATACCATGGTACCTAGGATAGACAATGGACCATGCTTTGCAGAGTATACCTAGAGGGTTCTTCCATGTTCGAGTTGCACTTGCACCGGTAAGTTTCTCTAATGTTGGTTGTTGTAACTGTTCTTCCAATTAGTTTAGTGTTTGATTGTTTTATCTTGTAGGGAATTTTTAGTGTGTGTTGTTTTTTGAACGAGTAGATAGCCCTAGAGTGTCTATGATATTTTCACACAGTGGAGGATCATGAGCTCTGTCGATCACAAAGGATTCAGGGCCTATAACCAGTTACACTGGAGCCACCCCCACCACCACTAAGGCAAAAGCTAGACCAACAAGGGTCTTTTGAAGTGACCAGGTCACAAGAAATTGTGCCCGACCAACATCTGGAGGAAACGACCATTTTAGACTTTGGAGAGAAATCTCTTGGTCCAACTGAAACTCCAACCATTGATCTTTTGGCACCCATCATCGTACCGATTCACCCTTACGAGTGCCAGACAGTGTCGCACGCAGCAATGGAAACAAATATTGTCACTCCCTGTGGGAATTCTTCAATTCCCACTACGATTGTCACCACAGGAGAGTTTCCACCTCCTAACCCACCATCACCGGTCCGAGCCACCATGGTCTCGATCGCCTCTACCTCACACAGTGGTTTGAGCCCTTCTATGGCAACCGCCACAACCCCTTTTCCACCAAGTGCGCCAGGCCCTCTGTTCTCATACGGGAAGCCTAGCTTAGGTACAAGTTCTGTACTTTCCTACTCCACTTCATAGACTTTGGGTCTGGAGGTAGGGAGATCTAACGCTCCTCTGCAAGGCCACATTGGGGTACTTTAGCTCCTTTTAACACTTTCCCTTATGGGGGAGGTCATATACCTCCTTCGTTCCCTTCACTCGGTGGCACGCATCAACAATCCACTGGGCCACCTGCACACCATAGTTTATTTGGAGCAGGGAGTCAAGGACCACCTTCGCATAATATGCCGGTAGGTTTGACACCATTTTCTTTGTTCAGTGTGTCTGGTAAAAATGCCTTCTCGTCAAATTCTTTCCTGACTAGGGGCAACCTTGGTTTCGGACAACCTATTCCTATGCAGAGTACTATTCCTGCATAGGGGGCTAACCCAGGAACTTCTTCCGCATCAGGGCCTTGGAATTCTTGGCAGGGATTCATTCCCTCATCAGGAATGCCAATCTGGGGCAATTCTTTCCACAGTCAATGGAACCCCAAACAAGGTACTATGCCTATCCCCACGAGATCAGCATGGGGCAACCCTTCCCAAATTCCTTCGAATGTAATGCACGCCCATCCATCTATGTCCTATTTTGGGAATCAGCCGATGATGTCTCCTCACACGCAGAATTCGTACACTGGTCATGGCCATGGTTTTTACCATAACCCAGGACAGCAACCGAACTTTTCCTGACAAAATGGTGCCAGTCAAACTCCAGGTCCCTTTTTCCCAGGTTATCACCAACAACCCAAACTACCTTTTATGGCAACCTTGCATTTGCCAGACTTGACAAGGTTGTTGAATGACCCTATCTGTCATGATCCACATTGACCCCCTATGCCGACGAAGTTGCTTTCGGACATACCAAAGTTCAAAGCCAAGACGAATGAATATACATGCGATCATGTGACTACCTTTCACCTTTGGTGCTCATCTAACTCATTGAAATACGACTCCATACAATTGCGATTGTTTCAATGTACTCTCATTGGGAGTGTCGCGAAATTGTACATTGAGCTTGACCGCTCAAGATACTCTTCCTTCGGCGAATTGGCAATGGCCTTTCTAAACCATTTCTAATTACCTGTGAGATACGATGCTGGCACATAATTGCTGGCCAATTTTTCACAGACAAAAGAGTACCATATCTCTGATCACATTTGAGAATGGAGACACCGAAAGATTTTAATTAAGGTACTAGTCCCACCAAAATTCCTTCTCGAGTGGTTCCTTAAGTCTTTGTTCCCATAGTTATCCAAAGACATCGTGACATCAGGAGTGTTTTCCGAAGAAGACGCCATCATGAGAGCTCAACAACTTGAGCTCATCTATTCTCAGTACAGTTTATTATATGAGATCTTTCCAGATGTGCCACACTCAATACTTGATAAAACCAGACAGAGAGTTGGACCACATGCCGATGGTATTGTTGGTTCAGCACAAACAAAGCCCGCTGAGCAACTGACAAAGCAGTTGCAACAATTGTCTATACAACACACAGCGGCTAGCCAAACTACTGTTTTGGCTATTTCCCCTACTAAAACATCGGATGTACACACAGTGTAATCGACAGATCCAAAGGCCACCCAACAGACTGAAGGAAAGAAAAAACAATGAAAGAAGGGTAATGGGGATAAGAAACCCACTGATAATGCTGGTGGGGGCAACGCTGAGAAATGGAAGGTGAGGTATCCCTGCAACCTGTGCATAGAAGACCACCCGACCTACCTATGTCCTCGGCTTGCAGAGGCCTAAAATTTTGTAACACAACAACAACCTATTGTGTTAACTAATCCATTTCAGTATGGGAAAAACTTAACCCAAACCTCTACAAGCACGAAAGGGGGCAGTCAAGGACCCTCTCTGTATTTGAACAATCCCATATCTATGAATGTATATATGATTAAGGGTATACTTTTATATCGACTAGAGTGCATGACTACAGTAAACCAAGCACTTCTGAGAAGGGCAAAGAAGCCGAACTCCCATCTCTTCCTCTACAAATTAAGAAGACTTTGGGCGAAACAATGACACACATCCCAAAAGGCACATTCAAAAAATATTCTCACAACCCAAATGCAAGGGCTTCCCAGAACTATTCTGTGGTGGAGGATTTGTCTCAAACCCCTTGTGCGATGTCCGCTTTGGAGGTCCTCCAAATCTTCCCTTCCCAGAGGAAATCTTTGTTAACCACTTTAGGATCTACCGAGACTTGTAATACGGGTACCATCATGCTAGATACAACTAACTTAAAATCTCATCTGCCTTACCACGTAGCATTTCAGATAGTAGTGGCTCACCCCACGAAAAATTTTACTTGAAATATTTTCCGCACGGTGGTTGATGAGGGTGCCTCGACATGCGTTATGGCATTGGCATGTTGGAAGGCCATTGGCCATCCCGTTTTGTCTCCACCACCTACTCTTCTCACTGCTTTCGATGGTCGTTCGTTCTGACCACATGGTATCATTCCCTCTTTCCCCATGCAATTGGGAGGGAAGACCATGTGCATTGAGGTAGAAGTAGTCGACGTGTCCCTCGACTACAATCTCTTGTTAGGAAGAAGTTGGACTTATTCCATGCAAGCAGTGGTTGCTATAGTTTTTCGGGTCTTGTCGTTTCCACACGAGGACCAGATTGTGACCATTGATCAATTGTCTTTCTCCAGACCTGACCCTTCATTGGGGGTGTCTGCGGTCCTGATGATTGATAATCCTCAACCAGGCATAGTCAACGTAGGGGTTGGTTTGTGCCCATCTTTGATGGGTACCTTCGATTACCCACCCCCTCAAGGCTATGTCAAGTTCATATCCAACCACCATAAGGTTGAGATTTTCCAAGTTTCGTCATTTCACACGACTTACCTCACAGATCCATGGATACTCCCTTCCCCATCGTCCATGATGGAGGGGGCAGGGCACGCGGGCATGTCCATGCCCTTGTTTGCAACTGAAGTAGCGTACTCTTTAGTCCAGCAAGATTTAGCCAACCTAGATCCAACTCCTACATAAGCGTTAGATCCACTTCTAGAGACTATTTGGGCTTAAGGTTATCTTGCTGACACCAATTCGTTAGACTTAGTCTTGCCCTCTGAAAAGTAGTAATTGAAGCAATGACTAGTTCGGACAACCCCTGGGATGATCTTCATCACATATCATACTTCCTCCCAAAGTTAAACAAAATCGAGGTTGGAGAATTCACCTTGACTATGACTAGAGATAGGTCTTGTCCTATTAATCCCTTAGCTACACACGAGGTCTATGCTGAGAGTAATATGGAAACCATCACTGAAACCATACCGATCAATATCTCTAGAACCCCTAGTGTCATGGAGAATTTTTTCATCGGAGCTGACTGCTCCCCCAGATAGATTCAAATCTACACAGATCTATTTAAAGAATTCTGTGACATTTTTTCCTGGTCTTACAAGGAAATGCCAGGCATCGATCCAAAAATAGTCGAACATGAAATCACAACTTATCCAGATGCCAAGCCTTTCCGGTAGAAGCTTCCTCCAGTTAGCCCTAGGAAAGTAGCAGCCATTAAGGTTGAAGTTGAGAAACTGCTAAAAGACGGTTTTATCTATCCTATCCATTTGACCGAATGGGTGTCAAACCCCATGCCGGTCAATAAAAGCTAAGGCACGGTTCGTGTATGTATAGACTTCCATGATTTGAAAAAGGCTTGTCCCAAAGATAATTTTCCCACACCATTCATCGACCTGATAATTGATGAATATGTGGGTTGTGAGGCCTTCTCTTTCATGGATGGTTTTTCAGGATATAACCAAATACAAATCAAACCCAAATACCAACACAAAATGACATTCATCTGTCCATGGGGTACATTTGCATATCGTAAGATGCCTTTTGGTCTCAAAAATGATGGAGTGACCTTTCAGAGGGCCATGTCTTTTTATTTTCATGACCTAAAGCATATAGTTGAGGACTATTTAGATGATTTAGCATCTCGATCTCACAAGGGAACGAATCATCCCACACACCTCCAACTTATCTTTGAGCGTTGTCGCTACTTCTGGATTCGCTTGAATCCAAACAAGTGCAACTTTTGCATAACATCAGGACGTTTGTTAGGTTTCATAGTATCAATAATAGGGATCATGGTTGATCCTCTCAAGGTTGAGGCAATAATTCAGTTGCCTCCTCCACACACAATCCTTCAACTTCAGAGTCTACAGGGAAAGGCAAACTTTTTAAGAAGTTGCATCGCCAACTATGCCGAGATCACAAAGGGATTTATGCGCTTACTGAAGAAATACGTTCCTTTTCATTTGGACGATGCCGCTCAACGCTCTTTGGATGCATTGAAACATGCCCTCATGACTGCCCCTCTACTTCGGCCACCTAACTATTGTTAAAATAATGTAACTGCAAAGAGTATTCTTATTCTTATTGATATATTATTCATAGGATCAATCCCCATTGTGGATTGATCATGTCGGTTATTGTATTAGGACTAAATCTCCTTTTGTGGATTGGTCAACAGACAATTGTAATAGGAAGAATAAGAAGTCAGCCCCAGCAGTTAATTAAAATACCCAGAAATATAATAAAGGTGGGTTTACCCACCCAGATGGAGAAGTCGGCCCTGCTAGTGAAGAGACACTTCACACATGCCAGAACTTGTATAAATAAAGGAGGCTAGCACCTCATTTGATCACAACTCACTTGCTCAGTTTGAGAGAAAAGTTTTGATCTGTTACCGGAAAAGGAGAGAGAGAGTGGCGCATATCTTGGAGAGGACTTTCTATTTTAGCATAGATATCTCTTGGCATTGTAGAGGATTCCCCAAGATAAATGTTGTGTCTCTTGTGAATGTGTATTTCTCAGTGATCTTGTTCTTATGTTGCTGTTATCTATTGAAATACAAAGAACTATAATAATGGCATAAACATTAACATGGTATCAGAGCCAACCTGAAGGAATCATATTTCGCAAGAGAAAAAACATCACTCTTGCAGTACCTGCAAATTAGGGTTTTTCAAAAGTAAAGATTTTCAGCTTCAAAACCACCTAGAAAGTTGTGCCCTCCCCCAAGGATCATTTTGGTACCTTCAACGCACCTTTTCAGTGGTTGGATCTCTCTGAAAGTGAAACCCTAGTTTCACAAAAGTACCATAAGTATCAGAAAACCAGTACCAAAAGTACCAGAAGTACCAGAAAACCAGTACCAAAAGTACCAGAAGTACCAAAAGCACCAGTCCAGAAATCCACAGATCAGATTTGAAGGGGAAAAAGTTGGATTTTCTCATATCCAAACACACCAGGCAGCTTGCCTCAGCCAAGCGCATTTCCTGGTAAGTCTAAATTTTGATTTTGATCAATTTCATTTTTCGGTCATTTTCCTAGCTCCAAGTAAATATGTTTGCAAGCATTAAGCTTGTTGACAAGTTAGAAGGAGTGGAAAACTTCCATTTCTGGAAGTATAGGATTGGCCTCATTCTTGAAGAGAATTATCTAGCAAGTTTCGTCAAAAATGAAGTACCAGAACCAAAAGATGTTGCAGAAAAGGAAAAGAATCAAAAGGACACAATAAGGGCCAAAAGAATCATTGCAGATTCAATCAAGGACCATCTGATCCCTTATGTTTCATCCAAGAAGACCCCGAAAGAAATGTTCGATGCCTTGACCAGACTATATGAAGGAAAGAACATAAATTGGAAGATGAATCTTAGAACTCAACTGAAGAATACAAGGATGCAGAAAGGAGAAATGATTCAGGAATACTTCTCCAGAATCTCCGAATTCAAAGAATAGATAGAAGCTATTGGAGATACCATAGATGAAGAAAAACTCATAATGACGACACTAAATGATCTTACAAGACCTTGGGATGCTTTAATCCATACAATATGTACCAGAAAGGAGAAACTAAAATTCGACAATATATGGGAAGAATGCATCCAAGAAGAAACAAGAGTAGCGAATTGTGAAGCACTACTAGCTAGGGATGATGATCAAGCCCTAGCCACCCACATCAAAGGAGGAAGGAAGAAACCCTACCTCAAAAGGGAGACTCATAGAGAGCCTCAACCATCAAACAAATCCAATAAAAAAGAATCTCATCCAAGGAGATTTCAGAAGAAAGGACAACGCAAGGAAAGAGATCTCTCATCTATACAATGTTATCATTGTGATAAGATGGGACACAAGGTTAATTCTTGTCCAGTCAAACAAGAAGAATACAAGAGGAAACATAAGAGGCAACATGCCCACATAGTCGAAGATGAAGAGCCACCTACGAAGATAATCAAGGACCATGCCTTCATCTTGCCCCTCTCAGGATCAGTAACACCTGGAGAGGACACATGGCTCATTGATAGTGGTGCATCAAAGCACATGATGGGTAAGAGAAATACTCTCTCTTGTATTTCAAAAAAGAAGTTTTCTCAGAAAGTGACACTTGGAGATGATTACCAATATCCCATCAAGGGAGTGGGAGAATCAAACTACAAGCTAGATTTAGAAAACTCAATAAAGTTGAAGGACATACTCTATGTACTAGGATTAAAGAGGAAATTACTTTCCATATCAACTTTAGACAAGAAGGGCTATAGAGTTGCCTTTATAGATGGAGAAGTTCTTATGTGGGCTAGACGAGAAACCATAAATGAAGCAATCATCATTGGAAATGAAGAAAATGGATTATATAAGCTAATGGGTCACCCAGAGACTTCCATGACTCATGCCATTGAAAAATCATGCGAACTTTGTCATAGAATATTGGCCCACATCAACTACAAGGCTCTACCATACATATGCAAAGCTGTCACAGGTTTACCAGAACTCAAGGGTGATCAAGAAGGCATATGGAATGGATGTGCGCAAGGGAAGAATATCAAGAACCCTTTTCCAAAGAGGGACAAAAAAGCATAAGGAGTACTGGAACTCATTCATTCAGATGTGTGTGGCCCAATGCCATCATCCTCCATTAGCGGGTATGTATACTATGTATCATTTATTGATGACTATTCTCACAAGACCTGGATATATTTCTTGAAATCTAAAGACAAAGTATTCAACAAGTTCAAGGAATTCAAAGCCTTGATAGAGAATCTTTATGAAAGGAAGATTAAGATACTCAGGTCAGATAATGGAGGAGAATATACCTCAAAAGAGTTTGTGAACTTCTACAGAGATGTTGGGATYAAGAGGGAACTCACTACTCCCTATAATYCTCAACAAAACAATGTAGCTGAAAGGAAGAACAGAACAATCATGGAAGTTGTGAAGACTATGATCTATGATCAAGATCTTCCTATGTGCTTATGGGMARAAGCAGCAATGGCAACTCTTTATGTGAAGAATCGATTATCCCATAATGCACTTGGGTTCAAGACCCCGGAAGAGATTTTTACTAGAAAGAAACCAGAGGTAAGCCATCTCAAAATATTTGGCTGCCTAGTCTTCATACACATTCCAAAAGAGWAGAGAAACAAGATGGAACCCTCTAGAAAGAAGGGAATATTTGTGGGATACTATGAGGTCTCCAAGGCCTTCAGAATCTATATACCAGGTCACCACCACATTGATATCAGCAGGGACATGACCTTTTATGAAGAAGAAACACTTAATAAATCAAGAAGATGCTAGCTTGAAGAAGTGTATGAAGAGGAACCAACAATTCCCAGGATTACAAAATTCATGAGGGAAGTTCCCAGAGTTGCAGAACCAGTGAGGGAAGTCATAACTTCCCTCTGATGAGGAAACTCTTGAAGACCATGATGTAACAGAAGTTCAAGAATCTCCTCAAATGACCTACTCCCATAAAAGAAATCCTACTTGGGCAAGAGAGCTTATTCAAGATGGAGAGAAGTATGGTGTTCCAGAAGGAACCTCGAGACAGGTGAAAAGACCAAAGCCATTCTCCAGTTACACAACTTTGATGTGTGATATCCTAGATGAGGAGACTACCTACTTTGAAGAAGCCATTCAAAATAAGGAATGGGCAGATGCCATGACAGAGGAATACCAATCCATAATAAAGAACTATGTATGGGAAATTGTTCCCAGACCAAAAGGTAAGGATGTGGTATCATCAAAATGGCTCTTCAAAATAAAACATGTTGTTGATGGAAGTATTGAGAAATATAAAGCAAGATTTGTCGCTCGTGGATTTTCCCAGAAGGAAGGCGTTGACTATGAAGAGACATTCACTCTTGTGGCCAGATACACTTCAATCAGGACCATCATAGCTCTTGCAGCTAAGATGAAGTGGAAGCTGCACCAGATGGACGTGAAGACAACTTTCCTAAATGGTGTCATCAAAGAGGAAGTGTATATAGACCAACCTTAAGGATTTGAGGTTGAAGACAGGAAGTCTCATGTCTGTAGATTGAAGAAAGTCTTATATGGATTGAAGCAAGCTCCTAGAGCTTGGTATGGCCGTATAGACAGTTTCTTGACGAGCTTAGGCTTTACCAAGAGTAAAGCAGACTCAAATCTCTACTTCAAAATTATGGATAATGAGCTAGTAATCTTACTGCTATATGTGGATGACTTATTCTTAACTAGAGAAGAAAAGCTCATCGCTGAATGTAAAAGGAGACTTGCCTCGGAATTTGAAATGAAAGACCTTGGCCTAATGCATTACTTCTTAGGTCTTGAGGTATGGCAGAGTCTAGAAAGGATCTTCCTTAACCAAGGGAAGTACACGGTCAAGATCTTAAAGAGATTCGACATGCTGGAATGCAAACCCATGAATACACCCATGGAAGTGAAGCTGAAGCTGTTGGTTGATACTTTGTTAGATTTTATTGATGCCACACTGTACAGATAGATTATTGGATCTCTAATGTACCTGACGAACACCAGACCAGACATTTGTTTTGCCATGAACACCTTGAGTTAGTTTCTGGTAGAGCCCAGACATGTTCACCTAGTGGCTGCAAAACATGTGATGAGGTACCTTAAAGGTACAATAGATTATGGTCTCAGTTATGACAGAGATCATAATTTCACATTGAGTGGATACACTAATTCAGATTGGGTAGGAAGTGTTGCTAACAGAAAAAGCACTTCCAGATGTTGTTTCAGTTTGGGATCAATCATGATCTTGTGGCAGAGTAGGAAGCAATCCAGTATTGCTCTCAGCATAGCGAAATTAGAGTACATTGCCGCATGTTCTTCTAGTTGCGAAGCTATATGGCTTCATAAGTTGTTGACTGGTCTATTTGACCTAGAGATGGAAGCAACCATGATCCTATGTGACAACTAGAGTTGCATAAAGATGACAGAGAATCCTGTATTCCATGACAGGTCGAAGCACATAGAGATTCGCTATCATTACATCTGTGACATGGTGCAGAGAGGAGCCTTGAATCTCCTTTATGTTAGCATGGATGAATAGGTTGCTGATGTGTTGACCAAACCTCTATATCGTGTAAAGTTTGAACACTTTTGAGATAAGCTTGGTATAGTCCGAAAGGACCCTCCCTAAAATGGGGAGTATATATGATTCGTTGCTTCTAACCTCGTTGTTAGACGTAAAGCAAAATGATTCCTTGCTTTTGACCTCGCTGTTAGATGTAAAGCAAGATGATTCCTTGCTTCTGATCTCACTATTAGAAATAAAGCAAGATGATTCCTTGCTTCTAACCTCACTGTTAGACATAAAGAAAGATGATGTGTGTGTTCCTTGCTTTTGACCTCATTGTTAGACGTAAAGCAAGATGATTCCTTGCTTCTGACCTTGCTGTTAGACATAAAGAAAGATGATGTGTGTGTTCCTTTCTTCTAACCTCGCTGTTAGACGTAAAAAAAGATGATGTGTGTGTTCCTTGCTTCTGACCTCGCTGTTAGATGTAAAGCAAGATGATTCCTTGATTCTGACCTAGTTGTTAGACGTAAAGCAAGATGATGTGTTCCTTGCTTTTGACCTAGTTGTTGGATGTAAAGAAAGATGTGACTTGCACTGAGCTACCAGCTTAACAGTTGTGACATAGAGCCAGTCTAGTACTGTGATGGGCCAACCTAGTGTTGTGATGAGGTATCATTTTTTATACTGATACATATTGATGCAGATGATGATGGCATTCTTTTGTGAATGATCATGCTATCGATGAAGAAAACTTCCGATGATTTATAGATACGCCAACCAAGATGATATTGATGATGTTGTCCTCCCACTTGATGTTGCTAATGATGTTGTCCTCTCTCTCTCGCATGATGCTGCTGAAGAATAGCCTTCTTGTTAAGGGGGAGTGTTAAAATAATGTAACTGCAAAGAGTATTCTTATTCTTATTGATATATTATTCATAGGATCAATCTCCATTGTGGATTGATCATGTCGGTTATTGTATTAGGACCAAATCCCATTTTGAGGATTGGTCAACAGACAATTGTAATAGGCAAAATAAGAAGTCGGCCCCAACAGTTAATTAAAAGACCCAGAAATATAATAAAGGTGGGTTTACCCACCCAGATGGAGAAGTCGACCTTTCCAGTGAAGAGACACTTCACACGTGCCAGAACTTGTATAAATAAAGGAGGCTAGTGCCTCATTTGATCACAACTCACTTGCTCAGTTTGAGAGAAAAGTTTTGATCTGTTACCGGCAAAGGAGAGAGAGAGTGGTGCATATCTTGGAGAGGACTTTCTGTTTTAGCATAGAGATCTCTTGGCATTGTATTGGCTATTTATATTAAGGAAGTTTTGTTGGGTTTTTTTCCCCTAGAGGGTTGTTACACATTATTTTCATCATCCCTATGACCGTTAATGATGTAAACCTATCTGTTGCCTTCAGAGGGGTCAGTGGCCTGAGTTCTTGAAGAGAGAAGGGAGAAGAACTTTTCCTGAGAAAAGAAGTTGCATTTTCCCTTGTAAAAACCCTGTAAAAAAGGAAGTTTGCAGGTTGCTATATAGGCAGGGTGTGAGAATGCCTGATTCTTGTAGGTTGCACCATAGCTAGGGTGCGAGATGTTCGCAGGTTTCTCTATAGGCAGGGTGCGAGAATGCCTACATGTGGGAAAAACAAGCATTTTCTCGAATCTTCTAGAAGGAGAAACTTCTCTGGTGAGGTGGCATCCGAATGGTTTGGATATTACTCGCTTTCATGATTTAGTGGGATCATCCTAACCTCCTCACCTTATCCTCTTCAACTTATTAAAGGAGAGGAGTTCTCATGGAGAAAGTTAGCTTTGGTTAGCTTTGGAGCTTTTGGGATTAGCTTGGATTGGATTGAGTTTTGGAGATTTTTAGCTTGGCTAGATGAGCCACTTTGTCAAGATAGATTGTGAATATTAATAGATCTGTGCTCTCAGAATTATTGGAGTGAAAGTGTGTGGGGAATAAAGGACAGTTGGAAGGGACCTTATGACATCAAGGCCATGGTTGTAATCTCTCTTTCACATTTAATATGATACAATAATATGATTCTTTCCTATAAATCTTGTTGTGTTTTATTGTATGATTCCTTGATCACATACATAGGTTTATATTGAGTTTATGCTATTTCTATCACTTTGGTTGGTTGTGTTCTTTTGTAGGATCATCATTGTATGAGTGTTGGAACGGAGCTAGGATGGCGATGGCAAGAGGAAGTAACATTTAAACGATATGTCACCCATCCCTCTTTGGTTAGTAAATTCAATATTTAAAACTTAAGGAAAGCATCATGTTCTGGTGTGTTTTGTTCTAGATCTAGGTGGATCTAGGGAGATCAGTTAGTGTCTGCACCTACCGATTTGTCCGATAACAATTTTTCGATAACAAGGGTTTCCCAGGATAAATGTTATGTCTCTTGTGAATGTGTATTTCTCAGTGATATTTTTCTTATGTTGTTGTTATCTATTGAAATGCAAAGAACTATAATAATGGCATAAACATTAACAACTATAACAAAGATTTCTTATTATACCTGGCTGCAGCAGAGTCAACCATCGACATGGTCTTAGTTCAGGAGGATGACCTGTTCTTAGAATATGTGATTTATTACCTGAGCCGAGGCCTTGTAGGACCAGAACTCAATTATTCTCATATCAAAAAACTTTTGTTGGCAGCAGTTCATGCTGTTCAATAGTTTCGTCATTATGTTCTGTTTCGCAAGACCACCATCATTGTTGTCATGAATCCATTCTAGTACATGTTGACACGATGGGTAATAGGTGGAAAGATCAGTAGATGGATAGTCATCCTCCAGGAGTTTGACTTAGATTTCATTTTAGCGAAATCCAAAAAGTCACCTGTCTTCACAGAACTTATTTCGAAACTTCTGGTTTAGTCAGGTGATTTTGTGCTTGAAGAGTCTCCTATCAGAGGAGATATGTTTTTGATCACCTCTTCAGATCCCTGGTATGGAGATATACTTATCTATCTCTAGACTTTGAAGTGCCCCACCTCTGCTTCTCATGATGAGCATCGATGCATACACCATCAGGCTAAGAATGATCTCATACTTGATGATACATTGTATCAGAGAGGTGTAGACTACATCCTGTGTCGATGTCTCACTCACGAAGAAGCAGTTATTGTGCTTGACAATTTCCATGCTGGAGCGTGTGGCGGTCATTTTTATGGGTTGGCAACAACCCAAAATATTCTACGGGCAGGTTACTTCTGGCCGACACTAATCAAAGATTGTATCGAATCGGTCAAGAAGTGCCACCCATGCCAAATCTTCTCTCAGAATATGAGGGCACATCCCACTCCCATGTTTCCTATCATCACAGTTGATCTCTTTACCAAGTGGGGGATTGATTACACTACATGCAACCCTCCTTCATCAAGGGGGCACCATTACATCATCGTATCCATAGAATACTTCATGAAGTGGGTCGAAGCTATGCCAACGTTTAAAGCTGATGGAGAGACTCCAGCTCTCTTTTTATTCAACTAGATAATAGCAAGGTTCGGCATCCAGAGGGAGATTTTCACTGACCATGGCAGTCACTTTCAGAACCAGATGATGACCGAGTTAACATCAAATATTGGGTTATGGAAAGAACATTTGTCACCCTACTACCCCCAAGAAAATGGTCAGGTGGAAGCTGTGAATAAATTTCTTAAGACCATCCTACAACGAACGATCAACTCAGCCAAGTCAAATTGGCATTTGATATTATACTCAACATTATGGGCTTACCGAATGTCTGTTAATACTGCAACCGATTTCTCACCTTTTCAACTCATTTATGGGTTGGAAACAATATTTCCTATCGAATGTCAGATCCCGTCCCTAAAGTTGGAAGTAAAATTCTTGCCAGACACTTCTCCACTTGAAGAGCAGTTATTATACCTTGATCAACTCAATGAGCAGCGTCGTGATGTGGCCCTAGCCAACGAGGCTCACAAACATGAAGTCGAGTGTCGGTATGATAGGTCCATTCGTCCTCAGATTTTCACTGAAGGCGACCTTGTCTTGGTCTATGACCAAGATAAGGACCCCCTGGGGGTAGGAAGATTCAAACCCATGTGGTTTGGACCTTTCATCATAAAAGAGGTGCTAAAAAAGGGCACTTATCATCTGGTTGACTTTGAAGGAAATACTTTGGCAGAGCCTAGAAATGGACTCTACCTCAAGAAGTATTACTCATAGGCAGGTCACCATGGGTAACTTTTTGTAACATATGTATAGCCTTTGTACTATTACTTTCTAGTTTATTTTAGTGTTATGGACGTGTCATTTTTTATGTATCTTTCGTCATTGTGGTAGATGTCAAGTGAATCTGAGGTGTTCATTGGGTACATGGACGGTGCTAGTCGGCACACTCGGAGGCTTGCCTCCGCAGCTTGGGTAATTTTTTCACCTCGAGGCTAGTTATTATCTTCCGAAGGTATATGCTTAGGTGACACCACAAATAATGTCGTTGAGTATAGTGCAGTTATTGAGATTCTTCGTGACACCTTGTCATTTGGTATCTCTCATCTCCGGGTCTATCTCGACACTCAGCTGGTTGTGTCTCAGTTAAATAGAGTCTACTGTGTTCATGATCTGACTTTACACTGATGATTCCTTAAGGTACGTCTCTTAGAACAAATCTTTGATTATATTACATATTTTCATGTTCCTAGGAGATTAAACCAAATTACATATACTCTAGCTAATCAAATTTTAGATTGGCATCTTGCACACATATGAAAGGACATATACATAAACATGTAAATACATGTTTTGCAAAAATTATCTATTATCACCCTATAAATTATAGGATCAACTGGTGACTGGGATATTATCTGTCTCTAGTGTTTTTGTTGACAAATGATTTTTCATTCTGAAAAGAAAAGAAAAAGAAAAGAAAAGAAAAGAAAAAAGAAAGAAAAAATAAAAGAAAAGAAAAAAGAAAGAAAAAAGAAAAGAAAAGAAAAAAAAAAGAAAAAAGAAAAAGAAAGAAAGAAAAAGAGGGCATAAAAGAATTGCAATAAAATCCCCATGCAATAATAGTAACTTGGTCCATACCTTTCAAGCATGGCCAAGTTCTTTTTAAATTTGAATGTTGATAGGGTAGTGAATGAATTTGGCTAAAAAGTTTAATCTTAGCCAAAGTGTCTAGGTTAGATTAGTGAATAAATCTAGCCAGACTGTCTAATCTTGGTCAGATAGCCCCAGGGTAGAGTAAATTCTTAACCCAACAGTTTAATCTGGGTTAATTGTCATAGGAAGATAGGTTAATATGTAGGCTAGTTGCTTTATTGTTTCATTCCAATAAAACCATCTTGATGTAAATGTTGCACCATGTTTCATATGCTTAGAAGATCGTTTGGTCGAAGCCCCATGGTTGTGTCTACTCGCAAAGTTTGGGGAAAAACCCATAAAATGCGTTTATCCTAAGTTTTTCCCCGACACATGTGTTTTCTGCTCCCCGCTTATGCTTCCTGCACATATCAATGGTCTTGATCGTGGCGCCCAGATCTACGGTGGACAGGTCATTCCAGACCCCCCCAACCATTCTTCTTTTAACTTGGGGGGGGTTCGGAATCGCTGATAACATTTGCGCGCATCTGGACGGCCCAGGGTTGAGCGCTTAAATCAACGGTCAATATTGGATTCCAGACCCCCCCGTCTGTTCTGCCTTTAATGGAGGGGGGGGGGGG
>JASDQU010507715.1:43213-53830 GCA_032191745.1 Picea mariana | reverse complement strand
TCTCAAGTGTCAAGCTCATTATATCCCCGAACAAAGAGCCGTCATCTCCTTGTCCGGAGATATCATGTTCCTCATCACGCCCGAAGCCATAGACCAGATGATGCAAATTCCCTGATATGACTCTGCATCCCCCTTCAACCTAGAAATTCTCACCGAATTATACCAGAAAATGACATTCCCCCAAAGAGCTCAAATATTCGAGCTCTTCCTTCCCTCATCCACTCAATTTCCCTCCACAAATCCTCCTTACCCGTCCTCCATGTTCTCAACTAAGGGAAACCAGGTCATCTCCTCCCTCTGTGCTCTATTAGGATACTATTATGACCAGTGGGTAGATGAGCCCATTCTGAGTTTCCTATCCATTTTCTCCATTGATGAAAAGCCCACCACCCAGTTTGATTTCAGTACATTCTTGGCATACAATATTCACTAACAGTTCGTGACTTTTGGCATGGAAGGCATGTTCATATATTCATCAATACTAGCCTACATTTTCCAAGTACATAGACATGGACGAAGTGTATCGAAGGCTGCTCAAAGTCAATGTGCCCAGTCATCTTAGATGGGAGGAACTCTGTGATCTGATCGATTAGTGGATGAGCTGTCCCAGTCCAGTCATTTGTCTAGTCAGAAGAGGTTGTGCAAAAACCTCTCCAACGGCCTACCCAGAAATCAGCATGCAGTTACACCACATCATCGAGCAGTTCCTAGATTTTTGAGATTTGTTAAGTTTGTTAGGCTAAAAATAGATTTAGCACGTCCTGGTCATTTATGACAGGAACGTTTGTACTTTGAGTTATAAATACTTCACCTTTTGAAGTATTGGTGGTTGTTCATCTTCACACCCTGACGCTATCAGACTGTAATATTGTTGAAGAGATCTTCCATTAATAAAAGGAGGCACTTTTACAGGATTCTTGCGTGTATTCACTGGTGATGTTTTCTCTCTAAGTTGAAGGTTATTCTTGCTTTGTGATCATCTTGTTTTCTAATTCTAATCTTTAAGAGTAACGAATGTTGCAGGATTTATCTCGTATACCCTGTTTCTGACTCGAAATATTTAGTGTTTTTCTTCTGGTGTTTTCAATAAAGGAATTCTTAACTGCTTCTTTGCTGAAATTATCTTTCTCATATTTTCTGCAAATCATCATTAAAGCTTCTAAAGATCCAGTGATTATATTATCTCACCCTGTGAAAGTTTTCCCTTTGCGTTTCTGGTTTGTATTTCATATTTTATTAAACACGGACCCCATAGCCCAATGGATGTGTATACTGTCTCAACCAATTCAAAAAACACTTTGACAACAAAGCCGACCTATTTCTTTACCTAGCCTAATATTTAAAATTGGAAACAAAGTTAAATCATATAGAGAGATCCCTCTATGAAGTTGGTAGGGCTAGATCCCAGCTTCAAAAGTGGTTGGATAAAGTCACCTTTGTAGATTTCTTCTTTCATCAACCTCTAGGAAATTTACCAAGTGCTAACATAGTGGTGACTCCACTGGGGAGAACTAAAAATTGATAATTTCACGTTTTCTTTTCCCTAAAAGGAAAGTTTGTTCCTGGAATATTGCAAATTTGAGAAGAAAGTAAGGTTTAGAGGTTGATTAAACTTTGTATATATTATTTTTGGACTCACAAAATTAAAAAGTATATATATAAAAAAACAAAAAGAATTCTGGCTCCCAAGAGAGTTTATACTCGGTCTCATCTAGACCCAGAACCTGCGATAATGACAAATAACCCTGAACAGTTGCTCAGGAAAATGGCCATAGATGAAGGCTCAGTGAGTCATAATTCCTTGCATAAGTCCCTTTCCTTTTCAGGGGAACCTGTTACCTTTCAAAACCCTGATCCTGATACCTTTCCACATCAAAGCTTGGTTAGGACATGGTCTGATAGTTTTGTGACTGGAATCATTTTCGACCCAACCGTTTTACAACCCCGAACCCCTGAAGTTCTGTCTCCCACTGCGAAATCGCAAATCACTCCCTCCGTACTATCTAGTCCCTCCTCGTCCTCATCTTCAGTCACTACCTCGCCGATCATCCAAGTTGTCGTCCCACCTCCTCCACCCATCATGGTAGGTCAATATGCTCCCTTGGTGTTGGCAGCGCCTCTACATGCCATGCCCCAAGACTATCAAAAAAGACTTCCACAGTTCGATGCAACAGGGCCTTTGAGCACACAACAACACATAGATAAAATGAATGATTACTATGATCTGCATGAAGTAGATGAAGCTGATGTTCAAATGAGATTGTTTGCCCAAAGTTTGACAGGGGATGCTAAAAAATGGTACAAAGGGTTGCATGCCACTTCAGTCCTTGACCTTACCGCATTCCAAAGGAGTTTTCTAGACAGATGGGAGGTAAAGAAAAACCCTTTGCAAATCTTGTCAGAATATGAAAATATTAGAAGAAATCAAGGTGAGACAGTGCAAGATTACTGCACTCTTTTCAATAACCTGTACAATGCAATCCCAGCTGAAATCAAACCTCCACAGGGTTTGGCATTGATAAAATTCCCCGATGGTTTTGACGCTGACATGTCATACCAACTACGGGAGAGAAATTCTACCACCCTGGAAGACATGCAGAAAAGTGCTATAAGTGTGGAGGCCAATTTGTTGGCAAAAAGGGCACGTCAGAGGTCAGAGAGGAGAGTCACAATTAAAGAAGAACCTTCCACATTGACCTCAGATTCCAAATTGGATTCTTTGGCCAGAGAAGTGGAAAAAATGATGGAAAGACTTACTGTGTCTGACATAAATCCTCCGAGAGAAAATCCACCAGCTCCCCAGGTTCAGAACCCTAACTTTAGGAGAAACCCTTTTCAAATCAAACAGAGAGATCCTAGGGATCAAAGAGAGCAGAGGGGTCCAGATTAGTAGATCAGACCCCCCCTGCAAGAAAATTATGCTGACGAAGGGGAGGAAGTAATCGAAGAACTAGAGGATCCTCATATAAATCTCATGGGCATTCACGACAACGAAGCTATTTTCCTTACCCAAGAAGAGAAAGAACTTTTTCTTCTCAATCAAACAAAAGTAAGTGAAGAAGCTGAATATGCAGAACATCAGGCATTCGAAAATTCCATTTTGGAGGTACACCGACAGTATAATCTCTGGAGTAAAAAGACAGAAGGTAGTTCCCCAAAAAGGACGGTTGAAACAAAGAAAGTAGTCGAAACCAAGAAGGCCTCTAAGCCATCTGCCGAGAAGATTCCTGAAAAGAGCACTGTTGAAGCTTCCGTGAAGAAAAACCTTACTATTATGAAAAGGTCATCTCAGCCTGAGGATTCACCTATTAATCCACCAAGTACTTAAGAACAGAAGAATATGGTGGACAAACCAGAATTGATGAGCCAGGGTAGAGCTCCCACACCTTTTAGCCTTGAGGGGGAATTGGCCAAAGTAAAAATTCCCATCCCACTTTCTGAGTTGATGAACAGAGACATTTATTGTTCACAAGTGATTAAAGCACTGACCATTGAACCTGACATAGGCACGAAGGCCTTAACCATTGGATCAGTAAATCATTCAGACATTATGAACCTTACTGATGATCAACTCAATATTTTTTTCGAACCAGAAGTAGATGGTCGAGATGATACTAGTGATGTCGCTCCTTTTTACATCAGTCTAAACATACATGACCTGATCTTGAATAATGCTATGATGGATTTGGGTGCTTCTCACAATCTGATGCCTAAAGCAGTAATGGAGAAACTGGGACTGGAGGTCACCAGACCTTATAAGGATTTACACTCATTTGACTCCAGTAAAGTTAGATGTATTGGTTTGATTAAGGACCTATGTATCACCCTGGTTTAGATTCCTGCAAAGAGCATGGTCATGGACATGGTAGTCACAGATATCCCTCCGAAGTATGGAATGTTTCTTTCCCAGTCCTGGGGGGCTAAGTTGAGAGGTACCCTGCAGCTAGATATGTCTTATGCCACTATCCTAGTTTTCGGGCAACAAAGAAGGCTATACAGAGAAACATTGTTGAAGTACATGGTCAGTAGCCAAGAAAAGCCGCACAACTATCCTCTTTACTCTGCGCATTCTGACTTGGATTCTTTTATCTTGTACAATGATGGTGACACGGGAGAGCCAGACACTCAGCTGGCAGAAGATACATCCAGTCAGGATGAAGGCCAAGAAATCATTGAGGTAGCAAGGATGAAGAACATGATAACTGAAGAGTTACCCGTTGATTTCTAGATCATGGATTTTGATGGAGCCATAAGCAAAGAAGGAGCTGGAGCAGGAGTCTGGCTGCATAATCATAGAAACAGGTATTTAGAGAACCATTCTTACAAATTAAATTTCCAATGCACTAACAATGTTTCCAAGTACGAAGCCTTGATGCTCGGTTTGAAGCTTTTGAAAAGAGTTGGTGTTAAATAGATTATGGTAAGAGGTGATTCTGAGTTGATAATAAAATAGATCAAAGGTGAGTACACTGTGAAACACCCACGTCTTAGAGCTTATAGGAATGTTGTTCTTGATGCCTTGAGATGTTTCACTGAAGTAGACTTGCGGGTAATGCCGAGGGGACCAAACATTCTGGTAGATGGATTGGCTACGTCAGCAGCCACATGTAAGGTTCCTTTCCGCTCAACTAACCCATACACGGTAGAAGTGAAGTGTCGACCAACTATTCCCGACAACATCAGGTATTGGCAAGTTTTTGGCAATGATGATTAGATAGAAGACTTTTTGCAGTGTAAAAACGATTTTGAATGTACAAATATAGATTTAGAGAATGAAGATGAAAACGTAAATAGATCTGATTTTGAAATCGATAGTGTAAATAGCGTAGATTTAGGAGAATTAGGAAATGATGAGATGGAGGCCAATGTTTTACATTTGAAAAACAATTTTTTGCCTAGAGGTCTAGTTCCTTTAGAGGACTTGTTTGATTTTAACGATGTAGCCAAAAAACTGAAAATCGAAGCAAACGGACAAGAGGTAGAAGATTGTAATATAGGGACCAAAGAGAAACCTAGAATGGTCAAATTGTCCAAATCTTTACCCCCAGAGAAAAAACTCAAATACATTGAGTTGTTC
This sequence comes from Picea mariana, assembly GCA_032191745.1. Classification (NCBI taxonomy): domain Eukaryota; kingdom Viridiplantae; phylum Streptophyta; class Pinopsida; order Pinales; family Pinaceae; genus Picea; species Picea mariana. The sequence continues at coordinate 48,753 of JASDQU010507715.1, read as the reverse complement.
AAAGAATATTCGGATGTTTTTGCCTGGGGTTATGAGGATTTGAAGGCTTATGATACCAGCATCATACAACACAGAATTCCAATAAAAGAAGACCAAAAACCATTCAGACAGAAACTTAGGAGGATAAATCCCAAGTTGCTCCCTCTGATAGAAAAGGAAATCAAAAAAATGTACGATGCCAAAATCATAGTCCTGTTGCATTTTTCCAAATGGGTCTCTAATTTAGTCCCTACACGTAAGAAATCCGGGGAAATCAGAATTTGTATAGATTTCTGAAATCTGAATAAGGTCTCCTTGAAGGACAATTACCCCTTTCCGAAAATGGACCACATCCTGCAAAGGGAGGTCAGATCCAGTAGAATTTCTTTGCTGGACGGTTTCTCGGGTTACAACCAGGTCCTAGTTCACCCGGATGACCAAGACAAAACTGCTTTCACTACACCTTGGGGCACTTTCATGTATGTGAAAATTCCTTTTGGTTTGATGAACGCTGGAGCCACTTTCCAGAGAGCGATGGATATCGCCTTTGTGGAAGAATTAGGTAAGTTTATTGTCGTCTATTTGGATGATGTGACTGTGTTTTCTCGATCTGACGATGAACACCTGCGACACCTTAGACGAGTCTTCGAGAAATGTAGAAGGTTTGGGATTTCTTTAAATCCTAAGAAAATCATTTTCAGGCTAGAGGAAGGCAAGCTGCTAGGACACATCATCTCCAAGGATGGAATCAAAATAGACCCCAGCAGAATCGAGGCCATACAAAAATTAGAACACCCAAGAAACCTTAAAGAGCTACAGTCTTTTATCGGGAGAATAAACTTTCTACAAATATTCATTCCCAATCTGGAAGAACTCCTCAGAAACATTACAAATATGCTTAAAAAAGATGTTAAAATAAAATGGGACTCCGAGTCCAGACAATCTTTCGAACAAGTCAAACGAGCACTCACAGAAGCCCCTGTTTTGATCAGTCTTGATTTTACTAAGGATTTCTATCTTTTTTCTTTCGCTTCCGAACATACTATAGCAGCGGTGTCACTACAAAAGAACAACGAAGGGTATGAACAACCCATAGCTTTCTTTAGTAAAGCGTTGAGAGACGCTGCTCTGAATTACAAGATAATGGAGAAGCAAGCTTTTGCCTTGCTGAAAGCTATAAAAGACTTTAGAGTCTACATTCTTCATTCCCACACCATAGCTTATGTTCTAAATGCGGTATTAAAAGACATCTTGACCTAGGACAACCCTGATGGAAGAAGGGGAAAATGAATTGTTGTCATTTTAGAATACGATATAGAGATTAAGCCTACAAAACTAATCAAAGGTCAAGGCCTTGATAAATTGATGGTTGAATCTAACTTCCATGCTCTTGACATTAACTTTTTAGCTGCAGCAAATGAACAGGGCGAGATGGCGACTCCAAGCGTGAGAGAGGTATTTCTTAACTCTCCATGGTACACAGACCTTATATATGTTTTGCAAAATTTACAATCTCCCCCTGGTTTGACTAAGACTAAAGCTAGATTTTTAAAGTTGAAAGCCTTAAAATTCTGTATTCTAGAAGGCAATTTGTATTGGAAAGATCTTGGAGGCATTCTGTTAAATTGTTTATTGAAAGATGAAGCTGAAAAAGTGTTACAAGAATTTCATGCAGGTGAATGTGGTGGCCATATGAACTTGAAGGTCACAGCCAACAAAATACTCAGAGTTGGTTTCTATTGGCCCACCCTATTCGCCGATGTGCATCAAAAGGTGACTGCATGTCATCAATGTTAGTTGTTTGAAGGCAAAAGGAAACTCCTTCCTCTCCCCCTGAAACCAATCTCAGTTGAAGCCCCTTTCCAGCAATGGGGATTGGACTTCATTGGAGAAATACACCCCCCTTCTTCAGGCCAGCACAGGTGGATTCTCACTGCCACCGATCATTTTACCAAATGTATCAAAGCAGTACCAAGCAGGCAAGCCACTGACTCTGTTATTATCAAATTCCTTGAAAATAATATTTTGTCTCGCTTTGGATGTCCTAGAAAGATTATAACTGATAGTGCAGCTACTTTTCGGTCAAAGAAGCTCATAGATTTCTGCAACCAATATCACATTGGTTTGGGGCATTCCACAACCTACTACCCTCAGGGGAATGGGCTGGTGGAATCTTCAAATAAAACCTTGGTAAATATCATCAAGAAAACTTTGTAGGAAAACAAGAAATCATAGCACAACAAGTTGGTGTTTGCTTTATGGGCTGACAGACTGACCACCAAAAGGTCAATTGGTATGTCACCAAGCCAGCTGGTCTATGGCACAGAGGCAATTTTCCCCACTTCTTTAGGAGTCCTTGTCATGAAGTTGCTTCAAGATGTACAAGCTGAGCCAAATGACTCACAAAGAAGGATCGACCAAATGATCCATTTGCAGCAGTCTAGCGAGGATGTTTTCAACAAAACTCAGGTAATCCAAGAAAAAATCAAGAAGATCTTTGACAAACGAACCAAGAAAGATGATTTTGAGCTAGGAGATTTGGTGCTGAGATGGGACGCCAGAAATGAAGACAAGGGAAAGCATGGAAAATTTGACAGTCTGTGGACAGGACCATACATGATCCAATCTTTTAGGGGAAACAATGCTTTCTTTCTAAACAATGTTGATGGGATGGATCTGCCAGGAGGACCTGTGAATGGCAGAATGTTGAAACATTACGTGCCACCTCAGTAGAAGATTCGAGTTTTCACTCTCCATTGTACATATCATTTTTATTTTTATTTTTCACTTGCATTTTCTGAGTGAAGAACATTATTCAGTTGGTTGAAGCTCGAAGAGAAGGCCCTAAGCTGTTGACCACTGTTTTTCCAATTTTTGAGAATAAAACCAACAAAGGCTACTAGGCAGAAATTTTCAGAATGACAGGAACCAGGATTCTTGGCACTTCACAGGGCAAGTACCATCCCCAGGTGGAGCCGCTGTTATCACCCTATAAATTATAGGATCAACTGGTGACTGAGATATTATCTGTCTCTAGTGTTTTTGTTGACAAATGATTTTTCATTATGCAAAGAAAAGAAAAAGAAAAGAAAAAGAAAAGAAAAGAAAAGAAAAAAGAAAGAAAAAAGAAAAGAAAAGAAAAAAGAAAGAAAAAAGAAAAGAAAAGAAAAGAAAAGAAAAAGAAGAAAGAAAAAGAAAGAAAGAAAAAGAGGGCATAAAAGAATTGCAATAAAATCCCCATGCAATAATAGTAACTTGGTCCATACCTTTCAAGCATGGCCAAGTTCTTTTTAAATTTGAATGTTGATAGGGTAGTGAATGAATTTGGCTAAACAGGTTAATCTTAGCCAAAGCGTCTAGGCTAGATTAGTGAATAAATCTGGCCAGACTGTCTAATCTTGGTCAGATAGCCCCAGGGTAGAGTAAATTCTTAACCCAACAGTTTAATCTGGGTTGATTGTCATAGGAAGATAGGTTAATATGTAGGCTAGTTGCTTTATTGTTTCATTCCAATAAAACCAGCTTGATGTAAATGTTGCACCATGTTTCATATGCTTAGAAGATCGTTTGTTCGAAGCCCCATGGTGGTGTCTACTCGCAAAGTTTGGGGAAAAACCCATAAAATGCGTTTATCCTAAGTTTTTCCCCTGCACATGTGTTTTTCGCTCCCCACTTATGCTTCCTGCACATATCAACAATCCTGATTGTGGTGCCCAGATCTACGGTGGACAGGTCATTTCAGACCCCCCCGACCATTCTACTTTTAACCGGGGGGGGGTCCGGAATCACTGATAACATTTGCGCGCATCTGGACGACCCAGGGTTGAGCGCTTAAATCAACGATCAATATTGGATTCCGTACCCCCCTGTCCGTTATGCCTTTAATGGAGGGGGGGGGGGGTCCGGAATGAGTGATAAAGAGCGCGCTTAGATCTNGGGGGGGGGGGTCCAGAATGGGTTTTCCCCCTCTGGCGGGTCCCTTGTTATATGTGGCGTCAATCCATTTTTCTCGAAGTCCCATCACCATATGCTATCTGACAGACCTCTGCCACTTATGGATGTCACCTTCCACTTCCTTCCCGAGTTAGTCACATCCCATAACTGCTGTCAGACCCTACCCCCCTTTCGCTCGTAGAAAGCCCCTTATTACGACTTTTACCTCCAATCCCTAGCCGCCACGTCACCCGTCCATATATTTCAGCCACTGTCACATGCCATCTCACCCCCAAATGACCCGTTGTCCATTTATTACTGGATAACCTATCTGTTATCCAGCTGACCTGTCTCCCGCGCCCAACCGACCCCAGTTTAAATAAAACCACCGTTATTTCCATTACTTTCGCTATTCACCCATCACACCAGAGAAACCCACCACTTACTCCTCCGTTACATTCCGTCGCCCTCATCCACAGTCAGTTGCCCCCACTAAAGTCATGTTTATTGCAGGTATTGTTGTAGAAATGGCGCCAAAGTCCAAACAAGCAGAAGGAGAGGAGAATCCATTTCTCCCGCCTCCTGTCGACCTGGACAGGATCCCACTGGTCGAAAAAGACCAGTTAATCACAAATACCAATGCGATTTTGATTTCTCAGACCTTCAGTCGTGGCTCAAGGAGGTTTTCCTAGACCAGAGTGATGAAATTGGACTCTGGGAGTCCAATTTACCCCTCTACCTCTTCCCTCAGATCCACCATTTTCTCGAATTTTCTCTCAAGTGTCAAGCTCATTATATCCCCGAGCAAAGAGCCATCATCTCCTCGTCTGAAGAGATCCTGTTCCTCATCACACCCGAAGCCATAGACCAGATGATGCAAATTCCTCGAGCTAACTCTACGTCCCCCTTCAACCTGGAAATTCTCACCGAATTATACCAGAAAATGACATTCCCCCAAAGAGCTCAAATATTCGAGCTCTTCCTTCCCTCATCCACTCAATTTCCCTCCACAAATCCTCCTTACCCATCCTCCATGTTCTCAACTAAGGGAAACCAGGTCATCTCCTCCCTCTGTGCTTTGTTAGGATACTATTCTGACCAATGGGTAGATAAACCCATTCTGGGTTTCCTATCCATTTTCTCCACTAATGAAAATCCCACCACCCAGTTTGATTTCAGCACATTCTTGGCATACAATATTCATGAACAATTCATGAATTTTGGCATGGAAGGCATGTTCAGATATTCATCAATACTAGCTTACATTTTCCAAGTACACAGACATGGACGAAGTGTATCGAAGGCTGCTCAAAGTCAATGTGCCCAGTCATCTTAGATGGGAGGAACTCTGTGATCTGATCGATTAGTGGATGAGCTATCCCAGTCCATTCATTTGTCCAGTCAAAAGAGGTTGTGCAGAAACCTCGCCAACAGCCTACCCAGAAATCAACATACAGTTACACCACATCATCGAGCAGTTCCTAGATTTTTGAGATTTGTTAAGTTTGTTAGGCTAAAAATAGATTTAGCACGTCCTGGTCATTTATGACAGGAACGTTTGTAATTTGAGTTATAAATACTTCACCTTTTGAAGTATTGGTGGTTGTTCATCTTCACACCCTGACGCT